>VXAX01007367.1:552916-651444 GCA_013399835.1 Leptocoma aspasia | reverse complement strand
TTTTTTTTTTTTTTAATACCAGTACCTGTGGATTTCTTTGACACGGCTGTTTTTTCCACCAACCAATGCAACAGCGGCAAACTGCCTTTTTTCTAGGCTTCCTTTGGTCACTTTAATGTTGATAGATCTGTAACGTGACCAGCATAAAGTTACCATTGGAAAATAACCAGAGCTGCTGTCTCCAAGACTGCTGCATCCTTTGGGAGGTTTCCCATCAGAACATGGCAAGGATGATGAGCATCACAGATGTTAATGAAAAAAACACTGTGCAGAAAGAAAACTACTTTTCTATTGTGGCACTGGGCTCACTGTTAGATTTGTTTATTTAAAGGTCCATGTTCTTCTCATTTTCTTCTAGCTTTTCAATAATTGCACATCTTTAAAAACTATAAAACCTGGATGCATATTTTCATTTAAGCATCATGTGCTTGTCAGCTGCTTTTCCTAGATCAGGTTATGGTGGCTTTTAGGAAAATAAGAAATGAATACTTTCCATTGCCAAAAGAACTACAAAACCCAAACACAAAAAAAATTATAAACACACACAAAACAAAACCAAAAAAACCCACAAATAACCACCCCAAAACACAAAAGGTTTGCTTGTTTAATGAAAAACAGAACAAAGTGAAGGGGGAAAAAATTCTACCGTGCATTCCGTATGTGGTCAGCCTCCTTTTGACTAGTTTTTCTGTAGATCTTTTTTTTTTTCCTAAGTCCCTGATTTTTTTTTTTACAGATGCTGGAATTCTCTTTTCATGCTGTTTATTAATGTAGTAGACAGCCCTTTAAATATGCTTGGATGGGAAAATTTAGTAGATGTAGAGAGTGTCAGTGGCATGGGTAAGAGAATGGAAATGATTTTTCATCGTTTTTAAGTACTTGAAAAATCATAATATCCTCAGTGGCATTTATAAAGCATCCTTCTGGTTTAATTAGAAAAATTGTGATCCAGCAATAGCAGCTGTTCCTCTAGGCTGAAGTTCAGACCTGGCCTAAGTCTGTGCTGCTGCTGAAAGAAGTAATAGCACTTGGCCTGAATTGGATTAGTGTGCAAATCCAGCTGGAGTGTTTTCTAGGAGCTGCAAGGTAGGATAGTCTTCAGTCTGCTTGCAGCACAGCAAAGGAAAATCTTGTGTCAGCACAAAGGATGAATGGCTTGGAGGCTGGGATTTAATTTTTTTTCGGTGGCGGTGCTGGTTGATACGACAGTCGTGAGATATTCAGAAAGTTGTCAAACTGAGCCTTGGTTGCGTTGAACTAGTGTTTTGACTAAAGATCTTGCACATTATGTAATGTTGTGGTTGTAATAAAGGATCTGTGTTTGTCTGAGATATTTTTCCTTCAAGAATTTTGACTTGTCTGATTGGAAGAGCAGCTTATCCTATAGATAACTTCCTACTAAAAATACTAAATGAGGCTATGCATAAGTCAGTCTTGTAGGGTGGATTTGAAAAATATTACTAGATAAATGTTTAAAAACTGTATTTTGTGAATTCTGTATGCATCTGAAATTTTTGAGAGCTCAGGGGAAGAGCACAATCTGTAGCACTGCTCAGCTTAAGCCATGCGTCAGATCAGGTGATATTAGTGGATGTACATAACTCAGTACTTTGACAACATGCTTTTGAGTTGACAACTTTTAAGCACTGGGTGTTGCAGCTGCTGCCCAATGTGGTATAGGATGAAGGCAAATATTTGTTCTTGGTTTTAAAAGTACAACTTTAATGTTTGTAAATGACACATCCTTTAGCACAGTGCAGTCTTGGCTTTAAATTAGCTGCGTGTTTCCAAATGAAACATTTGTGGAGTATGGAAATCTTAGTAGTATGCATTTTCAGATGTCTCCCCAAATGGGGAGCTTTCACATAAAAACTGTAAATGAATAACTACATGGTAATCACGTCTATCTCACTTGAACTTCCATGTCTCACTGAAGTTTAACTCAATTTCCTTTTTTTTTTAAGTCTCGTTACTAAAATGACTATTTCAGGAGAAATGTCTATTTGATACATCATTTTGGACAACAAACTTGAATAGGAATATGATAATTGAGCAAATGAATTTTTAAAGATGGCACATGAGGTGTGGAAAGATTTTCGCTATGGAAGAGCAACACTAGACTTCTCCAATTCAAATTTTGAAGTTCGGATAAAACAAAAATGCATAGTACTGCAAAGGTGGTATTGTATTCTAATTTAAGGAATATAGAAATTATTAGACTGTTTCATGTCCTTCTAGCCCTATAGAGGCAAATAACTTGAAAATGCACACTGCAACTCAGCCTTAGCATAGCATAAATATTGAAATAAAAGATGAGGTGAAACTTTGATGTTTTGTATTAAAAAGGCTATTTTCAAGAGGGATACCATTACATTGTAATGGAGAAGAAATCGCAAGATTTCTTTATCTTTGAGGTCTTGGAGACATATACTGCTGGTAGAAGCGTGGAATATATATGAAGTTGCTAACTTAAAGGAAATTGACTATTGACAAGTATTTGTTCACCACTTTTCTGCTACATCATGCCAGGCAGAGCAGAAAACAATAGCTGCAATTCAGTAGGCATTGAGACAGAAAAGAGCATATCAGATTTTCACTTACTTACATGTTAGGGGGTTTTCTTGCATTGTATTTGACTGGAAGATTTAAGAATTTATGTGAAAAAATATTTTAAGAATTATGTTTTGTACCTCTTTTGACTAAACTCATTGTGTATCATTCTCACCTTCTCTAAAGGACAAGCTATGACTTACCAGATTCAGTGTCCTTGGGTCTGGGCTGCATCCTCTGTAGCTGGCAGGAATTCCAGAAGGATTCCTGGTCCACCTCCCGTGCCTGTCCTTCAGACTTACCCACTGCAAAACATAGCAAGCATTCTAGATAGTTCTTAGGATATGACCTTATCAGACCTGTCTTTCCTTTCCACTTTGTAAATGGATGCTTCTGTTGGCTACAAAAGCAGCTCAGTTTTCTTCTAAGTCATTATTAGAAAACTGAACAGTGGTGGCAATTTGGAAACAATCGCTTAGCACTTAAGCAGAACAGTTGTTACCATATTAAAAAAGGTGTAGTCTTGACAACACAAGCTTATTCCACACCCTTTTTTAGAGCTAAAATACCCATTTTTACAATTCCAGTGGAGGCTGTCTTATGGAAACAAAAGCACATTTTCCTAAGGCTGCTTAAAAGTGGCAGCAGTGTATCTAGGAAAGCACATCCCTGTGATCCTCTTGCTCCTTGATTGGCTAACACCAGACCAAAGAAGCAGAATTATCCTAATTTGCAAACAACATTGCCCTCATTTCTCGTTCCTTATTGCCACAAGAATCGTATCACTGGGGTGTATTTTCAGAATTCTGTCTAGCTATCTGTATCTTCCTCTTACCAACTGTGCCAGTTAAGGGGTTTGTCGTAACATAGTTATCTGATATAAAAAGTGCTTCCAGGGATATTACAGAGAGAAGACATCAAGAGGGGAGGTATGAGGTATTGAAAGAAATTTTTCCTAACACTAGAAATGTTCTAAATGAAGTCCTCGACAAAGTTTTGTGGATTTGCTTGGTAGTAGAGTGTCCCATCTGGGATATTTTGAGAGCACTCAATATACTTCTAGTAGCTTTTATTCTGTTATAGTGTAAATTTTCAAGGGAAGAGATGATGAAGAGTTGAGTAAGTCAGTCATAGTGCTCTTTGTACTCTTCTGCTCTTTGTAATAAGTCTAGGTTCCATGTAAATAACAATAATTTTGGTTTTTGTCCTTCTGAAATTTTCTGTGATACTCATGCTTTAGAAGTATCAGTTGGGTGGTGTTTTGAGGAAGATGCTGCCTAAAGTGCTTCACCTTTGTCTCCTTTTGCTCAAGTTGATGTGTAGAGCTTCTTGTTCTTGAGTTGCATGCATGCCACACTGAGATGTTGACCCTGTATCTGTACCAAGTGTTTTAATCTTAAAGATTTAAGTAAACTCCATCACTCTTTCTTATTTTTTCATCAGCATTTAGATAGCTGTGTCAGTTTTGTTTCTGTCCAAGTAATGAAAGAGCCTACTGTGACTAATCTGTGATCTCTGTTCATTAATATACATTTTATTCTTTAGTCAGCAAATGTTAGCAATTATGTACTGGAAACGCTGTACAATTGGTTATCAGCAGTAATGTGGAGATGACAAATTTCATGTTCCTATAATATATCCCTCTTTTTTTTAATAATTCATATAATCAGGAAATTCAATTCTATTTATTTCTGTATTTGTCTCCAGAGAGTTAAGTCCAGCTCCAGAGCTTTCTGTAGATGTAATTCTTTCACACCAAGCACTGGTGGTCTCAGATGCTTGCTTTCTTCCCTTAAACAGAGCATCCTGCTTTATCATTTTTCACAACAGTTTCTGTTCCTCCTGATTTGATTTTTGAAGCAGTAAGTTGGTTTTTTTTTCCTTCTCTTGCTCTTTGTTTTGGCTTTGTCAAAGCCTGTGAAAATTGAAGGTATATCCTGGTTATGAGGTTTCACCGTAGAACATTCATCCTGGAACTCTGCAGCTTCTGTCATTTCCAGTTGAATTCTTTAACCCAGTTACTTCACAGACAGCTTGTGCATTCAGATTTCCCATGTAGGTCAGTTTTGACAACTTCTTGTTGACTGTAATGTCTCTAAAGGTGCATTGCAGTATGACTACAGCTTAATCAGACACAGGAGTTTATTTCACCTAACACAGAAAACAAAGCAAGGTAAGCTTTGGCGAGCCTGGGCTCCAGCTGCTAGTGGTGGGCTTGTAATTCTGAATCTTAGATTGTTGCATTTCAGCTGTTCTTGATACTAGATACGAGAGGACCAATGCCATGCAGTGTTTTTGTCATCTGGTGTAATGTTGAAGAACTAAAAATGAAGAGAAACTTGTGGCTTTGGTTCCTTGGTTTTACTGGACTGCAAGTTTTTTGTCCAAAATGCTGAAAGATTGCTTTCCGTGCCTCGCGTTAAATTAGGTAGCATGTCCTATTTTAAATGGCTGCTTTGCAGACACACTGTTTATCAGGAGCAAAGCCTGTATATGCAATTAGAGGAAATAAGACTTTATTCAGGAAGTGTCACAAAGTCTTTGACTTGTGAATTGTTGGTTATTCTTTTGTGACAGAGAAAAGGTCTAGTTTTAAATGCATATTTTTACACTTATCCTTGTTTCCGAACAGAGAGGAGAGTTTTTGATTTAGCTTGTCTATCTGGTGTCATCTCCCCCTCATTTTCCCATCCTGAAGCCCTATGTGCCCTGGTTTGCTGGATCGCTTCTTGCCACACATGCTGCATTGTGAATTCTAGAGTTGGTTTGGGAGTAGGGGACCATTTTTCTTGGCAGTATACAGAATTTCACCTGTGAAGTTAAACTGTTGTTTCATGGCAGCTTTAATCTGTCAGTTGTAGAAAGCTAGACCTGCTTCTGCTTTAAGAGGAAACAATAGTACCTGGAAAATGCTATGTAGAATCTGTTGCGATATTCTTCTGAGGTATTTCCCATCCCTGCTAATAGCTTTTCTGAATTACTTAAATGTCATCTCTGACAAGAACAATATGCCAAGAGTTTGCCCTCAGTTATTGCACTTTAAATTCTGCTCTAAGGAAATCATTAAATTGTCTTACTGTATCCTAAGTGCTGGAATTATGTTGCTGTTGATGCAGTTGCTGACAGGCAGAAATGGATTTATTGCTGCTAGACTTCCCTGTTCCTCTGTTTTCCTAGGAGCATCTTTGTGGCTCTAACATATGTTGCTTCCATAATTCATGCTTCACATTCAAGTTGTGAAATGGTGGAGCTTTGACTTTCTTCCCCTTATAAATGTCTATAAAAGACAAAGTTGGTAATTTGCAAGATTTCACATGACACCATCCTACTGGAAAAGTAGATATGTGGCAGCAGCATGGTCCTGCTCCCATCCTCCTCCTGATGGGTTTCATTTGGATGTTCTTGCATGCTTATTGGACTGTTGGTTTGTAGAGCCCTTAAGACAAGAACTAGCCTTTACGAAAGCTTCTAAAATCAGACTTGAAATTAAAAGCATCTTGTAGTCTCCGTTTTTGTGGTTGTCTATAATGACATGGCAGAGCATCATTCCCCTCGGCAAGAGGACGGTTCTGTCATACCACTCGCCATAGTTCAGGCTCTCTGATTATTCCTGTAGCTTCCCTTCTGTATAAAAACAAAACCCTGCATGTTACAGTGCCATCAAAGCCATTGCACATTTGCATAAAGCTGCAGGTGCTGTCGTGCACATAAACTGTGAAGAAGGATGAAAGAAGATGAAATGCATTATTTTTTATGCCTTCTGACAAGCTTTTTACTCTTCTTTGAGTCACCAGCATCAAACTAATGGGATTATGTTTTAAGCATAAACTGTCACAATACTTAAAATTTATAAAATTGAAAAATTCCATGAAAACACTTGCTCTCCAGCTAAAAATAAAATGTGCTTTGATGTAAACATTCTGTATAAGTAGGTTGTGGAGAAGTACAGCATTTTTCTGTTGAATTTGATCCTCTTGTAATAACTCTTTGTGGCTGTCAAATGTGTTATCAAATGCACTTCATCACAGAAGAAATGTATTGTTGGATATCTTCATTCAAAAAAGCAGTGAAGCAACTGCAGCCTCTGCTTGACTGTATCAAGGAACTCTAAATACAAATGTCCATTTAAAATGCAGTCGAACTTCCAAAAACCTTGTGCAATTTGTAGAAACCTGGTTACCATGGGACTTACTGGTGGCTTGTCTCTAAGCTACAAGTCCCACTGGGATGAGTTACCTTCTCTCAGCCATCAGAATTAGCAGTTAATGCTTCTTTTGAATCTGCAGTTTTTGCTGTGTCTGGTTAATAGAGACAGTGACAGAGAGACTTGGCCATCTTCTTGGTGAGGATACATGAAGCAAATCACTGAGCAGTTTAACTGAAGTCTTGGTTTCCAGTGCTGCAAAGCGTTTTTCTTGCTGGTGGGTGGTTCTTTGGCAGTCTTGTAGTCCCACCTGGAGCTTGGGAAAGCAACTTGAAATTCCTAAGTACACATAGCACTTGTGGTCATGTTCTCAGTGGTGCAGTTGACTGTCACAGGGCATAAGCATGAAATACTGTTTCACTGGTAGATAGCCAAGTAACTGTTAGTGAAGAGTAGAAAACTTCGGGTTATTTCTGCAAGAATAACTTAACATGAAGAGGTAGGAAGTCATGCAGAGAGCACACTGAGAATGTTCAAGATTGGTTACTCACCTTGCTCACTTGATATGCTTAATGAGCTCTTACATGAGGTCATAAATCTAAGAATGCAAGTCATGCTCTTTTAAGGGCTTGAGTTTTAGAAAACGAGATCCTAAAAATGTAGAAGAAAACCGATCCTGGATTTTCAGAATGATGTAGTATCCAGAAGATGTAGTGTGATCCATTATTGAGAGGGGTAATATATGAATGAGAAAACTGACTGAATGAAAATATGTGAATGAGAAAACTTTATTTGTAACTTCTCCACCAGAAGTTACAAATGAAGCTGGAAGAAAGCTAGGTTGGACTGGACTTCTTGTCCATTTTTCTCGTAGATATTTGAGTATTAGTGGCAGAGGCTGGAAAGTTGGAGGAGGTTGGAAATATGCCACATTTTCCATGTACCACAGTAATGAACTGTGAAAAAAGCATCATTAAGGGTAACAAATTGCTTCTGTTATCACAGGGAGTAGATGCTGGCAGTTTAAGGCTTTTTGTAGTAATAAAGTTATAGCAAGAATTGATGGAAACAAGTTAGCTGTGAGTAGATTTTATGACTGATTATCACAGATTAGGATTTCTGATTCATTTATGGGGAGGGATTTGGAAATGAAGGTGAAAGATTTATGTACCTCAGTTGAGCTGGTTACTTATTTTTTTACCTGAGCACTGCTTTACCCCATTCACATGGATTGCACACCATTGTTCCAGCTGTTTAGTTGTTAATTTCCTTTACTTAATTGCTGTAGTACTATTCTGGAGACTATTTACATGGTTTGCAAACCATCCTAGTGGTTGCCAGTGGTCTCCTCTGACCCCAGAAGTATGCTTGAGATATACATGCTTGAGATATAAAAGACGAGACTGAATGTGTTGTTTTTTGGTTTTTTTCTTAGTCCCCCTTCTCATGTTACAGCTAGTCTTATATGTGTAGGAAAAAAGGAAAGTACTTGATCAGTGTTTTGTTCACAGAAGAAAAATTTTTGCAATCCAAGGTTAATTTAAAGTGATGTGCTATGGGCCATCTTTATAAAGATGCTAATGGTCAAGAGGTAATTGTTAACCCAAGTGTATAAGAAAAGTTCCACTATTTGTACAGCCATTTAGAAATCTGTGGACTTGAGAAGAGTTGGAACTTCTGCTAGTCCTGTAAGGGCTCACAAAAGGTATTCCTTCACAAAAGTATGTTAGTAAAAAAGTACGTGCTTATTTCTACCAAAAAGAGTGGCCAGCTCCATGTGTTTGAATTTTACTATAAAAACAGCTTGATAAAAAGCTAACATTTGGAAACACTAAGTTGTTGATAAACATGAGACACAAAATAATGACGAAAAAGAACAATATTCAGAAGAACTTGAAGCCTATGTGAAATATTTAGTGGGAGAGTGAGGGCAAGGTAAAAGCAGTACCTGGATACGAGAAATAATTAACCTTTTGGATTCAGGATTACCCTGCAAAAGAAATGTTTTCCTTATTTTTCTTCTTTTTAAAAAAAATTTCTAAAAATCGCCCACTCTAAATTAGGCACCTAGGTCTAACCTCATTTAAATCACTTAAATTCATTAAGTGATTGGAAGTTATTGCTGTTTAAAAGGTTCTATTACATTGCATCCTTTTGCCAGTTCATGAAATGATCAAAGGGCAAAATGACATCAGAAGTGCTTACTGAAAGTGGGAAGATGCATTTTATTTGGGATGTATCTTTTTGTTTCTGTAAAGGTAAATTAAATTTCACTTGTTTTCCTTTCTCCCTTGTGGTTCTGTTAGTCATATTCATAGCCTATTGCATTGGTGGAAGCTGATTTCCCAGCCTGTCCAGTAGGCAATCCTTTTAGGTAATTTTGGGAACGACAGAGGGTTTTGTTTGGCTGTAGAGTTAAGGGCCTTTTGTGTGTGTTTCTTTGGGGGATTTGGGGAAGTCGTTTTGGTTGGGGTTTGAAATTTTTTTTTTTTACTTCTTCCCATATTTCTAATGAAGATCAAAATATTTTAGTGTGTCTAGAAAGGCTGCTAGAATGTTCACTTCGGCTACACACAACTGCAACTTCACATCAACTATAGTTGATCTCTCTAATTCTGCTTTCACTGTAGTCATCAGAGAAATCATCAGAACAAGTCATCTTGTTTCATTACAGTGGAAGCAGCATGACATCCTATAGTACAATATGAAGTGTTCCAGTTAGAGTTTTTACCTACAGTTTCAGTGGAATTGTTTTACTTGATATTATAGCCTCTTACTGCTGTTGCAGATGCAGACCCTTACGTGATGTTGCAGATGTTGACCCTAAGGCACAACTGCATCCAAGATTGGTGCATTGATGCAGACTCTGACATGTGATACCTCAATTACTGCTAGCAGTTAAGCAGTTTAAACTGTTATAATCTGCACTGGCTGATTGAAGTTAGCATGGTGGGTAAGGATATCTAGGATGCTGGGCACCTTTGGGAACAAGATTGAGCATAAATGTCCTTAGCATACTTTCTTTTCACTAATTTCAGCTCAAAATTGTCTTCACATCCTTGCAGCTGTGAGGGCTGTAAAGGGTGAGGAGGGGAACAAACTTCAGATCTGTCAGGGTGTAAGGCTTCAGCAGTTCAGGGACTGCTTGATATGAAGTGCCACAGCTGCCCAAGCCATCTGGGGCAAACTGTTGGTTTTCCATCACATTCTTTTGAAGCTGAAAATCTTATTTCCATATGTTGAATTTCAGTGACAACTTGACAGGCACTCATTTTCAGGAGAAGTGGTTGTTCTCAGTGTTTTGCACCTGAAATTCTTTAGCATAATAAGGCCAGCAGTAACCCTAATAGAAGGGAGAAGAAGGGGGAACCCTTTTTGTATACTGAAGTAGAATCTGATGTTAAAATCTTTCTTTGGTACTGTAGTAAGGTGCCTTTTGCAAGATTATGGTCAAGCTGAAAACGAAGGTCGCTGAAAGGATATGAATTGTGCATTTCAAAGTCAGAGCCACCCTCTTGAAGGCTTCAGTAGGGTGGATAAAAACCTTCAGTTTAACTGGAATGATGTATATCTCTTGAGCAGGGTTGTGAGATGGAGGTTAAGCTTTAACCAGGATGCATCTATGAGATTGGAAAGTTGTGCATTTCAGAAGCTTCTTTCTGTTGCAGAATTGATGGGGAGGCTTCTCGGCTGCAGTTGACCCTGCCCTTTAATCTTGCAAGTGCAGAGTAGAAAACCTGTGTCCTTTATAACCAGACCCGGGAGGCACTGTGTTTACTGCATAGTTCGTAAGTGTCTCATGCATCTGATCACAGAAAAAGGCAAAATCTGCAGGGCAGTGATGAAATCTTGTCAGCAAGCATGTCCCTGCTGGCTTGCATAAACCTGTCCTGGTGGGGTTATTGTTCATTGCTGTCTTGACACCATTCTATGAGTATCTATCTCCCTTTCCATCAGCCTGGCTGTGGGCAGCCGCTGCTCTGCTGGCAGCACGGGTTAGCTCATCTGTCCAAGAGGGTGGGGTTTGAAGAACAAGCGCTACTGAGAGCTCAGACAGTCGGCAGGAGCTCTGGTTGCAGTGTTTCATCAGCTGCTAATCCGTTTACAGTGTAGCTAATGAGATTGCTCTGCTCGGTGCTGCAGACGCTCTGTGCTGCACCACTGTAATCGAGATGGCTGCTGTGTATGAGCCAGCTCGTGTAGGAAACCCAGATACCTATTACAGGGGAGACAGTTCTTGACTACTTTCTGCGGTGTAACTCTCTTGCATTAACCCAGGACATTTATCTCAAGACAGATTTGGAAGTTTTCTCAGTTAAGTCTCTAAATCAACACGATGTTTGTTGGTGCTGGAGTGATTAGTGCTTTAGTTAGGTCTTTCAATTACGGATCCAGTTCCACTCATTTTCCTCCCTCAGTGAAAGTACATGGTTTGCCCTCAAATTTGTTAGCTTGAAAGCAAATTTCTCTGTGTCTGTTTCTGTTTAGGTCAATGTACTGACAGACTGCATATGAAACTTAAACAGAAAGAAAGCAGCATTTTTTTAATACCTTTTTCCTTAGTTCTCATGCCAGTGTGAATTGTTGTGTTGAAGTAGTTTCTTAACCAAAAAAACTAAGCAAAAGACTTTTAAAATAAAAAGTAGTTGATCTGAAATTATTGCCCTTGTCTCTGTAGAGCTGTAGGAGGTGTTTAGCTGTATTTGCTTGGATTGTCATGGCAATAGTGTCTCCAGATTCTTCAGCAAGGCTGACTTACTGTTGCTCATGAAGAAATTACAAAAAAAAGCCAAATAAAATCCAGCCCCCTTCAGTACCCAACAACAAAATTCCCAGGCAAACCATGTAGTTTGAAACTTGATTTTATCTCTTGTGGCTTTAATAGTTGTAGCAAGCTAATCTCAGTTTCTGTCCCCCCCAGACTCTCAAGTAATATTTGAAATAAAGGAGGCAACTTAATCTGCTTTTGCATTATGATGAGTTATACCAGGAAGATATCTTGTGTATAAAATTTAATGTAATATCATCTTTGTGTGTTGCAATGGGAGCAATGGACAAAAGTGCTGAATGCACTCAATACTTAATATGATCAGAAAAATTAATGTCTATAGAGCCCAACAGTGACAATTGGATTTGAAAGATTTTCCTTGAAATTGGAGAAGATGATAGATTATCAAGGTCTTAGAGTGTAGTGCATGTTTTCAGGTACTACGTTTAAAGAGCATTTGAAATGTAGATCTAAATGTTTAGGTTTGACGTGATACTCCTGGTTTTACTGAAACTGTTCTGTTTTCTTCTAGGTGAATCTGGACTGGGAAAATCAACATTAATCAACTCCTTATTCTTAACAGAATTGTATTCCCCAGAGTATCCAGGTCCATCACACAGAATTAAAAAAACCGTACAGGTATGTCTGGGGAAAAAAAGGTACAGCCAGAATGTTGTAACTTGCAATTTAGTAATGTAAGGTGATGTACAGTTGTCACATAAGCACCTGAGTTTCAAGATACATTCAGTCATGATGTGAACCACTAAGAAATATTCAGTGTGTCTTTCAGTGTATCTGAACAACAAAACTTTCAGGTCCTCAAACCTCTAGTCTGTAGAAATGTGGGAGCCCTGAAGTGTTTTGTGTTTTGCCTGTAGATTAAAAAGCCACATATATGTGCATAACTTTTTGAAAATGTAGTGTTTATTATCAATTAAAATAGTGAGTAAATCTGTAAAAATACATAGATGTGTAGTAAAACCTGTCTAAGGCAGGCTTTTAGAGACCAAATATTAAAGGATTTGAAGGAAGTGCAGGGACCTGGGTGTAAAAGTATCTGTGAGTCTTCTGCAGACTGTATCCTTAGTGGTACCTTGTTTACCTGTTACAAGTTGTTATCCTGAAACATCAGGGACTAGGGTGAACCTGCCTGACTTTAGCACTGGACTTAGGCAAAGATGATGTTCCTGCAAGTGCATGATGCAACTGAAATATTTAGTCAAAGACTGGAAAACTGAAGTTGATCCATTTTTTTGTGTAATAATTTGCTACTGATCAATTATATTTTCTCTCAAGAAAAAGAGCATGTTTTCTGTGTTACAAAAAGATTATGAAAAATAAGTTACCTAATGCTAAGAAATAATAATGCTATGGGTAGGTTAGGAAATCATTATGTTTGTGAGGTACTTTCAGCCTCCATGGCTGAGCAGCTGAATAAAGATGCATGAGCCCTGCTTACCTCTGCTGATGTGCACTTGCTTAAGGCTTTGGTGAAGATAGCTTGTGATAATCTAACTTTGTACAGGTGCACCAAGGGTGCTCACCATTGCTGCTGTTATCCAACAGAGTTCCTCCAGCTGCAAAATTCAGCTGGGGCTGAAGTGACTGGGCAATTGCAGAGTTGTCATAAAGTGATTAAGCCTTGTGTTGAGTTAGGAGGGTATGCAAGGTGCTAAACAGAAAATGTTAAAATAGAGTGCTTTTTTACTCATTGGAATAAAGTAATTAAGCTCCAGTGCCATGAACCAGTGTCCTTATTGCTTTGAGGGACCTTGGGGGTTTTTTTGTCTGGGGCTTTGGGTAAGACATTTCTTAACCCTATGTCAGAACACAGAATAATTACCACAGTAGAAGGAAAAAGTTAGTTATTATGTCCATATTGAGAAGTTTAAATTGCATTGCTTATCAGTTAGCTCAACATTAAAGCTTGAGTACTATTACAAAATTAATTCATTGCAGAATATAATTTTTTCTTATTTGAGGAAAGCTTCTGAACATCCAGAGTTTGATCAACAATATATTAATAGTTTCTAAGCTTTGTTCATATCCGTTAGGCTGTTGTGCCAGTTTAATGTAAAACCATAGTGACTGACGAAATGGACTTGAAAGCTTGTTAGCAGGGGTATCAGACCATTACTTGAGTATGGATTGAGTTTACCTGTTTCAAAGAGATGTTAAGTGGGATGGAGGAGGTGTGCAAAGAGTTAAATTCCTATATAATATACTTATTACTGAGCCAATCAGTGACTGTTGGAAAACCGAATAAATGAGTGACTTTTTTTATTGGAAGAGAGATATAGCATGATTTCATTACTGATGATTACATTTTAGGTTAGCAGAAGCTAAACCAATTCAGGTTATGTTAACTGAATTTTAGTTTAAATAACTTTGGGGTGGATTCCCTGTCATTGGAAGATTTTTGGTTTTTTCAGTTGGGAAAAATCTTTGGATGAATTTGTACACAAGCTAACAAAAAAAAACCCCAAACCATGACATCTTTTAGAGATAACTCACTCCCACCCTAGTTAAGGGTGCATCAGTATAAGAAAAAATAATATTAATCTGTGTGGAATTTCTGTAATTTGAGTTAAGTACTTTAATCTGTTAGGTGGCAAGATTAGATGATCGGTTGTTCATTACCATCAGGGGTGGTTTGATTTGTGTTGATTTACTGGTTTAAGAAAAATACATGCTTTTCAGAAAGCCTCACTTCATGATTTTTTTTCCCTATGTAAAGGTGTAGAGGGGAAGAAAAGGGCTTGAACAGAGCTCAGGCTGAAAAGCCGTTGCGTTTTCTTCTTACTTCCACTGTGTGGGCTAAAGCTTGAGGCCAAGAGCTTGCCAAAACTGTTTTCTGTAGTGAATTGGGGTCTGACATGACTTATAAAATAACATGGTGGGAATGAAATAGATTTAAAGACTGTTTTCCCCTCTAGAAAGTACAGAAAGTAATTTTGACTTTATCTAATAAGTACTTTTTTTTTTAGTATACTTAAAATGCAACCTTGCTTTCAGTTCCTTGGGATGAATGAAAAATCAGTATAGTATTTTAAGAAATAAACTGAAACTACCTTATTTAATTTGTCACTATGAGGATAAAATTGTTTCCCCCTACAAGCTTGAAAATCATGTGTGGTAGCAATGTGTATGATGTGGAGGTGTTTCTGACAAATATTAAAGAATAAGTAGTGGGTGTTGCTGTTTGGATCCACTGGTTTTGTACTCTTTGCCAGTGAAAACCTCTTTAAGTTGAAGATTGATAAAAGGGTTTTGTAGGGTGGGGATGAGAGAAACCGCCTCACTTTAGCATCCTCAAATCTTGTAATAATCACTTGTTCATATATGGTGGGAACAACTTACTGATCAGGAATTGTGTAAGAAGCTCTCACACAGATAAACACAAACTGTGGTTTAGGCTTGAAAACCATTGCAGTTTGGAGTTGTTTTGTGAGGCAGGTCCTTTGCATTAATCTCATAGAAAATGCAGGAAAACAGTTAAGAGTAAGTGACTTGGTGTCAGATGAATTCAAAGGGAACATACACAGAAATGAGAGGGTATTAAATGTGTTTTCTGTGATCATTATCTAACTGCCTTAAATGCAGGATGACAAAGGCATGTTTCATCCAATAAAAAGCAGTCAAGCTGTAACAAGCTCCAAGTGATGAACGCTGTGTAGTAACTGCCAAGGAGACCCGTGTGACCCAGCTGACTGGAGTGCATGGGAAAATGGCTGTTTGGAGGAGACTTTTCTTAAAAAGTCTTAAATTCCAAGGCCTGAACTAATGTTTGCCATGAATCCCTTGGGAATACTTGTAAATCAAGTGATGGGATGCAGTTGGATGCTTAACTGTGAATGATACTCGTTTACAGTGATTTTCTGGATCTTTTCCAGATGTTGCTGCTTTCTGTGCCTTTGACCATGTATGGACACATCCATTTAGCTTAGAAAAATGGAACTTTGCAGAGGCTTTGTGGCAGGGTCTTCATCTACTGTTTCCTACTAGTAGATATACTGCTTACAATATATCCTGGATGTGGTCTGATTGTCCACAGCGCAAGCATAGGACATTTAATTCATCAGCTAATGTTTCTTGTTCTGTAGGTTTGTGAAAACCCTGCTCTGATAGCAGGATACCTACATGAATTTATGAGAAGTAAGAAAAAAATTTAAATCCTCCCCACCCAGTAATGTATTAGCACTGTCTGCAGAGATTCAGTTGCTGCAGACCATTTGTCAGAAGTTGACTTCACAAATTCATCCATTCTTAGATTTTACAAGCATGCAGAATCAGGGAAAACGCTTGGCGTGACATTTCTGAGATCTCTTGACCTTTCTTTTCGTTTGTTATAAACATATGGTCAAGATAATGTTTTATTAATTGCTTCTTTTGTAAAAGCATTCCACTGTGAGCCCATAATAATTTAATGGTTCTTGCTGGGAATTTTTGTGCTGGAGAATAAAGCTGATACCTTGTAGCTCTTGGCAAGAGTACATCTCTTAACATTATCATCTCTAGTATTTTACAAGTGTTGTGGCTTTCTTATACTTGCAGAGAGCTTGGTAATAGGAGGGCTGTGTGGTTACTATAGGCAAGGTAGCCAAAAGAATGCAAGGAATCAGAAGTTAATCTCTTGTATGCTAAAGCTTGTGAGTAGTAAACTCTTGGCTGAGTTGAGTATGGCAGGGGATTACTGTCTTGAGTTCTGGTATCAATTGTGTACAATAAAATTTCTTCATGGAACTCCTGAGGATGGAGGGAAATACACTCACCATAATTAAAATGTACGTTTCTAAAGCAGCACATATATTCCTAGGTTCTCATGGCTTTTAGCTGTGTGCTTTTGGAAGGATGAGAGTTGTATAGTTTGTGAAAGAGTAACTTGGTGGTGACTTAGGCTGGTGTATGTACAGTTTTGTTCGTTTGGTATTAATTCCTGGCTTTTTACACCTTCCTGACCTTCCAGTAAGGCCTGTTCATGTTGAAGTCCAGCCCAACCTGGATACTTCTGTGACTAGTATCCTGGTAGCCATTAACTCTTTGAGAACTAGCAGCAAAAGGAACTGATCCGACTTGGGTAGGATCTCTACTGATGAGTAGATAAAAACAGCATCCTGCATACTCAGAGGTTAAATATGAAGCTTTCTTTGTAGGTAGTTACTGTTTTCTTTCATTCTGGATATTCTCTTCTGAATTGGGATCAGTGTTTCCCTTGTGCAAGAAGGATTTAGTTCGACTTTCTGCAGTGTTAGTTTGTCTTGTGGATTTACATTGCATCACCTAAGTGGTGATCACAGAGCATTTGCAACAATGTTCGGGTGTGGCAACGATGTTTGGGTGTGGCTGTGAGAGTCTTTCACTTACATAACAATTAGGGATGTCCAAGAGCTTAAGAAGCATTGATGTGATATTTCTCAAATCTTGAACTGGTCAAGAGACCATCCAGATAGGGTTTATTATAAATAGAACTTTATTTTCTCTCCCAGTTTGAGTTTATGAGGCTTAAGGAATGTTAAGCAATGAGCAACAAGGTGGCATCACCTTCAGTCTTCCAGCTCTCGTGTGGTTCTGGATAAATGGCCTACATGGCCAATTGCTCGAATCTGTATCTAGAAAACAGTGTCACTAGTGATTTAATAGGAATTGTTTTAATATCACAGAAAAAAAGGATGATTAAATGTCTGAGCAATTGGAAAGAAGCCGACATGAGTTTGTAATTTCATACCGCTGTGCCTCTCACTGATAGGACAGTGGCGTACAGCACTTTCTCAGGCAGATGGACCTGACATTGGCAATATAAATAATTACTGAAATACTAGTGGGAAGAAGGGGTTGCAGTCCATGTGCTGCTTAGCCTAGTTCTTCTCTGTCATGACATGCTTAGTCTGTTGGATGACATGTTCAGTGCAAGCTGCCGGAGCTGTGCTGTGGATGGGTGGTCACAACTGGAGGCATGAACTCCCACGCCCCAGTCTTACATCATTCCTTGTGCTGATGCAGTTGCCTTCTGAGGCGGGTTTCCATCGCTGACTTGAGCTAACAGGAACCCAGTCCATTACAATCACATGAGGTCTAGCTCAGCAGATTGCAGCCAGATTGTATTACTTTCCAATATAATTCTGTTTGTAATAGGAAACCATCACTTTGTGATTCCATTCCCAACTATTATGCTAGCTGAAGAATAAATGTATTCTTAAAAATACATCAGCAGGACTAGAAGTGTCTAAGATGCTTGTGGGGAGGATTAGTTTTCAAAAGTGTCATTTTCTTTGAAGTGACCGAAGTTTGTAACTTTATCAAGTTTAATGCCCAGTTAAGGTTTTTCCTGTTTAATCAGGAATTTAAATATTAAGATATCCCATATACTTGGATGGTTCTTTTATCACTGACTTTATTTAAATAATGACGTGTTTCTTTTAAAAAATATTAATTATTATAAAATTACTGGGATTTTATAAACACAAACACAGACACAGTGTACCTCTGAAGCAGAAAAGTTAGCAATTTTTTGCCAGGCTTCTTATTCATTGAATGTTTTTTCCAGTGTTTAAGATAGGTGACGAAACTACTAAAAATTTAATCTTACTGTATTCATTTTACAGGTTGAACAGTCGAAGGTTTTAATCAAAGAGGGTGGTGTTCAGTTACTACTTACAATAGTTGACACACCAGGATTTGGAGATGCTGTGGATAATAGTAATTGGTAAGACATTCTTTGTATGTTCTCCCATGATAATTCTGCATTGCATTTTATGTGCGTGTGAGAAATAATATCTTGTGACATATTTTAAAATGCGGGACTCAATACTCAGTTAAAATATTAACACATTTAAACTTCTCATTTAGCTGAAAACTTGTTAACTACTGTAATTCCAAGTACCTTTATAACTTGATTGAAGCACTGTCAGCCTTCTCCCTTAAACTGAATGGTGCATTTGACTCTTTATCTACACATGGGGTGTGCAGAACCATCTTCTGTGCTGTCACAAGATGTGGTCAGGGAAGCATATTCCTTTAGCTACTGTTCTTAAGTGTTCTGTTTAATGGTTTTACAATGAAGGTGGTTGTGTTTGAAAGGATATTTCAGTGAACTCACACATTGTATCTTCAGAGCTATGTAGCTCTATTTTAGATTGAGGAGTTGGTCAGTTGCAGTGTTAAAAGTATCTTATTTTTAAAAAAGCAATTGAAAAGGAAAAAAAACACCCCAAGCTGTAGGGAAACATCTATTTCTTAGCGAAATCTGGTTTCTTTATGTAAATAATGTAACTTACAGGTGTTTACTCATGTAATCTCTGCAGCTGGCAGCCAGTTATTGACTACATTGACAGTAAATTTGAGGACTACCTGAATGCAGAATCTCGAGTGAACAGACGCCAGATGCCAGATAATAGAGTGCAGTGTTGTTTATACTTCATTGCTCCTTCAGGACATGGGTTTGTATTAGTGTATTTTATGTTTTCATTCTCTCTTATCTCAGATAAATATCCAAATTTGTCAATCTAAGTTCCAAATTGGATTTTCTTAATGGCCTGCAGATCATGCTTAATTTCAAAGATGAATTTACTTTGCCTTGTCAAACATTAACAAGCCAAACACCAGAAAATGTGATTGCAGATTAATTGCATAACAAGAGAAATAGAATTATAACAATGAAAAATATAAAGAAATTCACAATATAAATAATATCAATTCAGTTTATAGTCACAAATATAACGACAAGTGCCAGGTCTGTTTGTGATCTATATGTCTTTGGGTCACATTAGGAGAAACTGGTTCATGTGTCAAGCAACAGGATTTTTCCTTTCTATTCTTCTTCCCTCTCGTTAATGTAAACTGAAGTGAGAAGTTTCATGCATCCTTGCAAGCATGCCATAATTCACTTGGTGTGTTGTATTTTGTCTAGTGGCAATTCCAGTGTAGGCATTGCAGATTTTTTCAGTTACTATGTCCATATCTCCCACCCCTGCTTAGTTTTTACTTGATCAGACTTCTATCTAGTGGCAGACAGGGAGAACTGCGTTTCCAGGGTGTATTAGGTACAGATTAACTATCTGAAACTGGTTGTGCATCTTTTTGTCATGGTATCATCATTAAATTTGTCAGAGACTCTTGAGTTATACCTTCAAAACCAGAAGGATATGAAGATAAGTATAAGCCTATTCTATTGTGTAGGTCAGAAGTAGTAAAACCTGTTGAAGAGACTGATGAAGGATTTTAAAGAGTATTCCTCAGGGAGTAAAAAATGCCATCTATTATACTTAGCTTCTGTAGCTAGCATTGGAATGGGTCTAATAATTTTGAACTGTACAGATACTTCCAAATATGGAAAGAAATGTCAGAGGGTGGAGTTTTTTAATGTAGACTTGCCTTTATTAAGTATTTTGGTTTTGTTCAACAGCCACATTTCTAATGCCAGTTTTGCTCAACATTCATGTCAGTTTTAAATGCAGACACCTGAATTCTTGACATGCTGTTTTACTAGTGTGCAAAATCCAAAACATAATTTAAATAAAGGGAAGGTGATTCCTTGTGTTAGTCACAGTCTCTAAGCTAATTTTCAGATTCTTCAAAAAACATGTCTTCCCTCCACACCCCCATGTCTATTAGAACTTCCTAAATCAGTGGGAGGTAGAAATTGTTCGTAAGGAAAAGGAATAGTAATGTTTCTGTTGGATTAAGATTTGGTCACTAAATTTGTGAGGCTGAAAGCTGTAAAAGCATATTCCTTGCACAGATATTTCATGTTATTTTTAGGGGAGAAAAAGGTGTAAAATTATGCTAGGTTTGCATACTATCTTTCAATTCCTGGAATAAATGCTTAGAATTGTCATCTCAGTAAGGAAGTTAATGAAGAAAATTGGTGCTGCTTTTAGCATTCATTTCCTCTTTTAAGATGCTGCCCTCTCTGAAAGGACAGAACTCACTTCCTACCTGGTTTTTGTGGTGATGCAGTCTTTGCTCCTGTTTCCTGTGCAGACAGCAGCACATCTAACCCACTAAGTAGTGTCCTCTTTACTCCTAATGCATGGTTATATTTACGTTGAATTAAAGCATTTGTAGGTGAACTTAAGCTTGTTGTTTTAATACATTCATGAAAGCCTGCTTTAGAAGTTTAGAAATTAAAAAAAAAACCAACAGGTAAAGTCCTTCCATTTAATGCATCCCGCTGTTTTTAGCTAGTATTCCCATAAACACTTGAAATGATTGAATTGGTTTCTGTGGAAACAGGAGGAGAGAATGGAGGGGTGGGAGGAACCTTCCAAGTAAGTGAATGGGGTGATGATGGAATTCACCATCTTTCTACAATTTTGGTGTGTTCATGTAAAGCTTTCCTGCTTCAGTCTCCACTGTAAACTCTCAAGTCCTTAGGTGAGCAGACCTTTTGAACAACTCTGCTTTGGCTGCCCTTGAACCCAGTGTTGCTGCCCTAGGCAGCTTTTTCAAGCAAGTAGAGGGAATATTAAGTTGAATGGATAACCAAAAAAGTGTTTATAATATAGATGTGCTTTAATGTTAGCTATTTAATAGACACGTGTTGAGAACTGTGAAATCAGTAGACAGGTAGAAAATGTTAAAATGAAGTTAAATATGTGTTCTTGAACATTTTCTTCATTCTTTTATGTATGGTTTTCAGAAATTTCAGTACCAAATGAATCTGGTTTTAATGTTCCTAATGCTAATTTGTTTTAGATGAAGAATAATCTTGTTAAATCCTCTAAGTGAATCCTTTAAGCCTGACTAAACTTGCTATCATTAATGCATCAAAACCTCTCTAGTTTTACTTCAGGAAACAGGAAATACTGACCACTTTGATCCACATAGACGGTGAATATACTACCATGCAGCCACCCTATACCCGTATGATGGTTTAGTTTTTGTCACTGTCATCCACTTTCATAACTGTCTTTTTGTTTTACATACCAATTTAGAGATGAGATATTTCTAATTCATTTGTACATAGGCCACAGAGGTTGCTATCTTCAGCAATCTTAAGGTCTTAAAAGAAAAAGTCTCCTAGCCCACTCTCAAGAGGAAGCATACAGAGACATGGCTTTCAGAACCTGCAACTGTATGTGTGAACAGAGCATAAGTCACAACTGTGAACTCTTATCAGTCAGGCTTTAAGTGGGATTATCTTCCAGCTAATAACACAAACTTTACTACCTTCATAGGAGAGTTCTTATCTCTTTCTTAAATGAGTGTACTTTCAGCTAGCAGAAGACTCATGACTGCTAGTAATGTTAGCTTAACACTTATTTGTCTTGTATTATACATGGAAATTTAGGGGATTTCCTGTAATAATTGCAGGTAACCTTTTCATTTTCAGTCGTCTGTCACCCATAAATCAGTGTCTTAAGAGTAGTTGTCAGGACAAATCTCATCATTTGTACAATCTTGTTTGATTAATATAAATTGCAAAGCTCTAATGCTGTATTTCAGACTGAAGCCTTTGGATATAGAGTTTATGAAGCGCCTGCATGAAAAAGTGAATATCATTCCACTTATTGCCAAAGCAGACACACTTACACCCGAGGAATGCCAACAATTTAAAAAACAGGTGAGTTAAAAAATTAATATTTACAGCATAGGATAATTTAGTAAGTTGATCCCTATGGAAATGGTGAGATTTAACTTACATGCAAAGTTTAAACCCTGAAGCAATAACTTGAGACAGCAAAGCTAAGTAATTTATATCTCTAGATTTAATTATAATTCTTGGTGAAATAATCTTGTTTCTGTCCTCAGGGGAAGAGGTTTCAAGTATAGTATGTTTCTTGGCAAGTGAAATAATTCACTGCTGAGATAAAAATCAGTAAGAGAGGAAAGAAGCTTTCAAGATTTAGGTGCCTAAAGTGTGTGTTAAGTGTGTTACTTAGAAGTGTGTTAAGAAAAAGCAGGTATTCAACAGTATTACAGTATTACTGATTGCACTGGGGTATTCACTTCCATGTTGATGCACTGTGATTATTAAAGATACGTCAAGTATTAGATGAGAATCAGTAAAACTGTTCACTCTTGGGTGTGGTAATGCGTTTTAAAAATGGTGAGATAATTCCAACATTGATAAAACTGATATAATGTCTTTGTATTTGTAGAATGTATTTGCTGTGAGTGTCTACAAGTGGTTTATGTTTTATTTTCAGTTATATGATCAGAGTAGATAGGTTAAGCTTTGTAGTATTGTATGAAGAGGACAAGGAGGACCCAGAACAAGACAAGACAGAAAGTTTGTTTTATCAAACTCTGTCCAGTCCTAATTTAGAAGAACACAGAGTTCTGAAAAGAAGGTTGCATTAAGAGGTGTTGTGTGTAAAACTCTTGATTTAATTAGATAAGATTAAAAATTAGATTACAAAAAGAAAGGAAAAATGGTAGAGCAGAGAATATTTCTAAATATATAAGCAGCTTTATCAATGGGTGGATGTTAAATAGGGGAGACTTTCCCAAACCAAACTTTGAAAATAAGTCCTTGCATGATTTGGAAACTTAACTTCTCTTAAGACAGCAGACCCATGAGCCAGAAATATTCCCCAGGGCTCTGCAGTGCAGCTGTCAACTAAATGGTCTAATATTTTTCTGTCCTAAAATTCTGCAAAACAGATTGTCAGCTTGTTTTCAAAAATATCCTTCAGACAAATAGAGCATCCAAACGGGACAGTCACTTTTCTGATGAGCCTCTCAGTTATTCTTAGATTTTCGTTATTGCTTGCAAATGTTTTTCAACACTACTGACTGGTAGAGTTAGTCCATCAGTCACAAGCTCTATTAGAGCAAGTGATCCTGCTTCAAGCAAGTGATGCTCAGGTATGATAAAAAAAGAAAATAATAGGAGCTGGTTGGTTGGTTTGTTGGTTTTTTTAAGGGACCCAGTTTCAAGACTGGTCTGACAGTTTCTTATATTAGGTTTTACACCTAATTCAAGGTAGAATTCCTATTAGAGTAAACCTCTGTAGAAAACTGGTATTAATTTTTGCAGTCTTTATGTTGGTGGATAATACTCTGGTAGCTGGGAGGCTCTAGCTCTGATTGGGTCTTCTCTTGGCTAAGGAGAGATGGGCACATCTCAAGGTGACCTTGGGGGTCTCCTGAGGGTGTTAAACGTGTGCAAGTTTTATGTTGTAACTTAAGACACTGTAATCTAAAGGATTTTACCTATCTAACAAAAGGAGGAGAATCAGACAGCAGCGAAAAAATCAGGCTGTTATAAAGTATGAAATACTCAAATAAATAATTATTTTGTTTCTAGATAATGAAAGAAATCCAAGAACACAAAATTAAAATATATGAATTTCCAGAAACAGATGATGAAGAAGAAAATAAGATTGTTAAAAAGATAAAGGTAAACTAATTTTCTTTTGAAAAAATGCTTGTGGAGGAGCAAGGCGGGTTGAGTTTGAAAAGCATTCTGTCATTAATGGGGAGCCCACCAAAATGTTTAGAAGATAGAAAGCAGATGTAAAGCTGTCCTAAGGGTCAGTTTTCCTTATCAAAAGTAATGAATGACATTATTAAGTCATCTGTCTAAGTCCTTCAATGGCTAAAATTCAGAATGAGAGCACTAGATCACGTTCATTAATGAACTCTTAAATATTACTTTTTAAAATTCATCCTTATTTGACTTCTATCCACCCTCCACAGCCTACCACTTTTTTTTTTTTTTTTTTTTTTTTTTTGGTTCTGAGCTGTGGAGGAGTCAAGGGTTGTCTTTCAGACAGAGGTTTGCAGTGGCATGAAGTGTGTACATACAGCTAATAGCTCTCTGGCTGGTTGATACACTGAAGCCTTAATGGAGATGAATGACTAAAGAAATCAAAAGGTCTGTCAGGCTGTTTGAAAGGCTTTTTCTTAGTTTACTCATGTTTTCAGTTTGTTCTTTCATGTTGGAGTCCATGTTGTGTATGTTTCTTGAGCCTTGCTTCTGTTTGTTCAGTAGCTATAACAGTTTGTAAGAGCTTTTAAATTTTTTTGTTACTGGGGAAATCTCCTAGGATAGGTAAACACAAATAGGACAAAAACCAGAAGATATTCTGGGATTAAGCCCAGAGAAGAGCAGAATAAAACCAAAGACAAAAGTGCAAAATACTGAGCTTTGTACTCTGTCCCTTTCTGCCTCTTGAAGCTGCTCTTGGCTCCTTTGTTGCTTGTTACACTGGAGGCATTCTCAGTTCAGCGGAAAACAAGAACTTGACATAGTCCTTTGCCAAACCTTTGAAAACTGGGTACAAGATCCAGTCAAAGTAACAGCCCTTGTTTGTAGCCAGTAGGTGTATGACTTCGTAAATAATTGTGCAGTTAAATAAATAGGAAATGGTTTGCCTCTTGCTTAGCTTACTGAGTAACAGTAATGTCTGTTCCTTTACTAGATTACAGAATCCAGCAACATAAGGAATTCAAGAGTGTGTGTATATAGAAGTCATTAAACTGGGCAGAGGTCAATAAACATCACTATTCTTGCACTTTTGGGTTAGCTGCATTGCAGTGTTACAGCACTGACCTAGCTTACGTCAAGTTGATACATGGGCATGCTTTCAGTAACTTTTGGCAGCATATTTTGATTTTTAAAGTAATACTTTATCTTGTAGGACCGTTTACCTCTTGCTGTGGTAGGTAGTAATACGATCATTGAAGTCAATGGCAAGAGAGTTAGAGGAAGGCAGTACCCATGGGGTGTTGCAGAAGGTAAGGCTTTCTTGTGATTTTTTAAATCCATTTAAAACTTACTAGACATGACTCTGTATTTGAAATGTTTGAAATGTTTAATTTGAATGGTCTTTGGTCTGGAAATTAGTTGAATATACCATTTTATTATTCTGACAATAGTGGAACAAGGTCCAGGTCTCAGTAACATGTAACTTTGCAAGCAGATTTCTTTTGAAGCCTCAGTGAGAAATGGTAAAACCTGTAGTAATTTATTGCAGGTAATGATGTGACTTAAATTATAGTTGTTTTCTAGCTTTTTAACCTCAATTGTCTTCATCTAAAACCTGTGTATTAAATTCTTCTTTCTAGAGCATTCACGTTATAAATATTAATTTGATCAGTTCAATTGCCATAAATACAGTTTTTTCCAAAACATCTGAGTCTTCAGTGCTGGGGAGTAGTGACAGAAAGGTACCTAGTAATGAATAGAGTACTTTTTAGGTTTTTTTTAATTTTTAAAAATTTGTTTAAAACTTACTTTCTAAAGCTACAGAGACTTGAAGATAACTGTATGTTTTTCTGGCAGCCATTTCTTGTGCTTTAATTCATATATTTCAAATGCCACATGGCATGACTTACACCATGCTCTGTAGTAAAAGCAATCACTATTAGACTGTTTTTCCATGATCACTGAGTCTTTTCTGTTGGTGTGCATGTATTGAATAAAGAGAATATTTTTCCCCTCACTATTTCTGCCTTCCAAGGGCAATGGACTAAATTGGATGCAGTGTAAAACAGACCAAAAAACCCCAGCCAACAAGCAGTGTATGGACCAATACTTTAAAAAGGAATGCTGTAACACTTTGAAGTGCATGTCTGGCAGGAAATGAGGTTTGGCAGAAAGTAAAACCCA
The DNA here is from genome assembly GCA_013399835.1 of Leptocoma aspasia. NCBI lineage: Eukaryota > Metazoa > Chordata > Aves > Passeriformes > Nectariniidae > Leptocoma > Leptocoma aspasia. Next base: position 625,425 of record VXAX01007367.1, on the reverse strand, counting down.
GCTGCATCAGAGAAGATCAAGCTTTATTTCAGGCTCTTCTGCTGGCATTTGGAGATGTACAAAATTGTGCTGTTTTTCTTTATTTTAAAACAAATTTCTGAAAGGTTTCATGTTCACGAATGTATGACTTCTGGAAGGGAAGAGCTAGCCTAACAAAAAGGAACCTCTTGGAGTGGCTTTCAGTCTGTCAGCTAAGGACAGAGATGATGCTTTTTTGAGAGTATGACTTCATGTACCATATGAGCGGAATGTACCAGTCTGTGTAAAACCATGGAATAAAATAATGCAGGAGTACAGATACAAGAATGAACACACAAAGTGGCAATATCTTGCATTTTTCTGTAGGATTCACTGAATTTACTTGGGCTATTTTAATTCCTTCATTCTGTTTTTTTCCCTCCTTGCCATGACAATGTCTGTCTTTACTTCAGAGGCACATTGGAACCTGCCCTGTGCCTTTCTTTTGTGTGCGCTAAGAGCTTTGCTTGTTGCCTTCTCTGTCTGCACATCGGGGGGTTCTGGAGTGTGCATTTTTCTCCAGTGTCATTTCATGATCTCTCAGGGAAATGCCACTCACAGCATCAGCCTCTTCTACTTTAGTGAGGTGATAGGCACAGTGGAATAGGTGGCATCTAATGACCAGCTCTCTCTTGAGCTGTAGGTAGGTGGGTGCATCAAATTGAGTACACAACCTTCCTTTGCTTCATTAATAAAGAACTAAATCCATATTAAAATTAAAATGAAGATTTATACAACTTACTGGGCAGGGACAAACAGGTTGAGTCTGTCTTTTAAAGGTTTTTGGATGTAGCTGGATCTAGACTGAGGTCTTCACTTGTGTCTGATCCTTACACAACTGTGCTAGCAGGCAGCCAAAGGATCAGTTAGTTAAACTGGCAAAACTGTGCTTCTGTTGTGGCAGCTTTTTCTGCTGCACTGACTCAGAGTATAGTTTGCCAGTATGGCTTAGGGGAGCATAGGAACTCTGCTAGTAAGACACATTAATATAGTTATGTTAATGCTTTCCATTGTTAACACACATACTGTTTGAGTAAGGAAAGGCTGTGAGAGTAATTTGTTGTTGGAATGAGCGTAGGTGACATCTTACCTGTGTGTAAGGCATAGAGTTTTGGTTGACATCTCAACAGAAGCTTACTTCTTCTTGCAGTTGAAAATGGTGAACACTGTGACTTCACAATCCTGAGGAACATGTTGATAAGGTAAGTAACTGACAGGTAACATCAAATTTTCTGATATGCCTGAGAGATTGGGAAGTCATGTATTGGAGAAAAAAGAATTTGAAATAGAGAGTTCATATGAATTCCCATATTTTTAATTGTAAACAGTTATCTTACATTTTATGATAACTTGTTTAAACACATATTTAACAAGCAGTGGTGCTGGTAGTGATTTTTTTGTGATTACTTGTTTCGTTACTTGTTACTAGTCCATAAGAACCTGAGTTATCTCTTAGTGCTGATGTGTACTTAGTTGTAAGCATTTTCTAAAAACTTCAGCACTGAAAATTTACCTAAAGCAAGACTGCCAGTGCTTTGTTGTGTTAGGTGCTGAGTCCTGTGCTCCCAGTGGTCCACTAGGTGACATCTACTGTAAAAGCTGTTAGTTTGATTCCTAAGCTTTGCTTTTCTCCAGTATTACAATGGAAAATAGTGCAAAGAAGTGAATGCTTTTAGCTTAGTCTTGAACTTAACGTTTAGCTTTTGTAGAGTTAAGAGATAGAAACTAGGAAGTTTTTGCTTGTTGTTTCTTGCCTGACATGCTTTTTCTCACATACTACAGTAGTAATATACAGTTTTCTTATCTGCCTATCAAATACCTGCGAGTTTATCCACAGAACTCAAACTTTCCAAAGACTGGTTCTGTAAGTTAGTGTTTGGAATATTGCAAGCTTTAGATAGCTTTGTGCAAAATAATCTGGTATTTCTGTGCCTTTGCTGTCTTGACAGCGCCGATTTAAATGGTTGAGTAACAACATTGTGGGGAATGAGACATTAATGGAGGGATATAATTTATTTCAAGTCAATCTGCAAAATGAACAGGGACTGATTTTTCAGATAGTATTTTGTATTTGTGCACTATGCTGATAAATTACACTTATTGACAGAACTCATATGCAGGACCTGAAGGATGTCACTAACAATGTACATTATGAGAACTACAGAAGCAGAAAACTGGCAGCTGTTACATACAACGGTGTTGACAACAACAAAAATAAAGGGCAGCTAACAAAGTAAGTGCCTATTAAGGCTGTATTGCACTTTCATCTTTTTACTCTCCTTTTTTTTGGTTGACTGGTTTTGTGAATGTATGGTGGTATTTTCGGTTTTGGGGTTTTTGAGGAGAGGTGCTGGTGGGTTTGTATGTGTATAGCCTTCAGTCAGTTGACTCTTTCCTGTGTGTGAAACTATATGCCTCTTATTTACTTGTAATTTGGGGTTTTTTCCTCTTTCACTGGGGTTTACACTAGTTTCACTGAACTAGTGAACTATATTATGTTAAATAATAGATTCAGTTTTGAAGAGAATTGTTACATTTACTCGGAGTTTTATTTCACTGGTACTGCAAACTTTTTGTGCATAAGTTTCTATTTTGGTTTATATGTTCCTTGTGCAATTGGTTCTTCTGCATGAATGATCAATACTTGTGCCAGGGATGTTTTTGAGAAGAATGGGTTAATATTTGTTCAGAAACTCCGAAAAAGCAGACGTGCTGCTGTCATCTTTGAAATGCTGCTCTGGCTACTCATATGGCTGCTTATCATGGCAGGGGAATTATTGCAACATCATTATCTTTTGTGAGAAGGGAGTTGCAATGCAGTGTTTGGGGGCTTTTGTAGCTGTTTCTTCAAACTCTGGTATGTCGTTTCTATTACTTCTGACAAGAAGTTATTTGCCGACCTGATGAAGTCACTCAAAGATTTAAAAGTAGACTCTACTGTATTCTGAATTGTATAATGCCATTTGAGAATAGCTACACTGAAATATTCCACTCTGCATGTAGTAACTGCATCAACAATAATTAGTGATTAAATAATTAATAATTAATGGTGCTCTTATTTTGTACTATATTTAAGTACAAATTTCTCAATGAAAATATAGGGCACTATTCTTTCCAGCTAATGGTATGCAAAGTTACAGCTGTTATTCCTGAAAAAGATCCCTGAAATTAGTTGGAAATACCTGCTAATTGCATCCATATGACAACTACAAAGCCATTTTTCATGAAAGAAATGCCTATTCTACACTCTCTTAATGCTTTAGAAGTTGTGCGGGAATGATTTAAGTGGACGTGATTTAGTTTCATCTAGTGTGAGTCTACATGAGACTTCCCTGCTCAGCACTGACAAAGAGTGTAATAATTTATGTCAGTTCTAGCAACTCTTCAGAAGTGTACTTGCATTTAAGTAGAGTTTCTAATGAGGTCAAGTCTTAAAAATACTAGTTTTCAAATATATGTGTCCATAACACTGTGGTTAGTTCTTGTCACTGTCATGTTTCTTGCCATTATGTTATCCCTAACTCATATCTCAAGGCTTCTGAGTGCACATAGCAAGTATGTCAGGTGAAAATGTAGTAATAGGAGTGCAGAAGAGAAAATTTTCTCCAGAAATTCTAACTGGCTATTACTATGCTTTTTACTGTACTATAATTTGCTGTTACTGTACTGAAAAGTGAAACTTTTTTCCCCATTGTTATTTGGAATATCAAAGGAAGTTGTTTACATTTTTGTGTGTGTTGTTAAATACTGGGGTTTCTTTTATATCTTTCAAAGTCTTGTTTTCCTTAGGTTTTGGAAAATCTGAATTTTAGTGACAACAATTTCACCATTTTTGTTTTGTGCCTGCTTAGATTTGTGTTAGTCTGCACCTTCAAACTCAGTCTGTTACCTCACCTGTGTAAGAGGACTGCATTATTAAAAATTATTCTGCATTCTTAAAAATAACAACAGAGTAACTATTTAAAATTATTTTTATTCCCATATTGCAGACACAATAAGATGTTATTTTATACAAAAATACATCTATGAGTAAGTTTCAAAACTTTGTGACCTGCATTCACCCCTCCACCCCACTCAGTTTCTGATAGCATTCCTGATAACTTCTTTTTGAGCCAGAACCTACACTACAAGGGTCTGGAATAACTTCGCTTTCTGAAGCATGCTCACTTTGCATCTCCTGTCACTTCAGATCACTGTGCTTCCTATCTGAATATTTCCAGGTGAATGTGCCTTCTGGAACTATTTTCTCCATTAGAAATCTGTTGTTTGGAACACTGCAGTACTGCAGCTTAGAGACTAATAAATACAACTGGTGCTCTTTTGCTGTCAGGGTTATTTTTTTTTGTTCAAGAGAATGAGTAAATAATTGCAGTTTGATTCAGCCATCTGAAAGATGGCAAAGTCTATTGCAAACTTAGAAAGAGTATTTTGAACATTTTATAATAGTTTGTTCACCAGAACATAAGGTGACTTAATAAGTAAATACATTAAATTCTTGCATGCATGTGCTGGTTATGAAGCAGCTGATACTATTTTTCTGGTTTTGCCTTAACCATATATTGAGTTGCATCTTTTTTTTAAGCTTTTACATGCTTTTTTGGCTTCAGTGTGTTCTCTAGTTTTTGGGTTTTTAATCTAGTATAGTTGAAGCAGCATAGAAAGAATCTTCCTAATAACCATGTGCCTCCTGGAAACCGAGGGGGGGGGGCAGATACTAATAGCTTATCTGTGCCTCCCCTTAGGAATTTTAGGCTTGCCTGCTGGCCTTTTGAAAGAAGTGTCTGTGTCTCAAATTGGGGCAGTATCGATTCTTGCATGGGATACAGATCCTGTATCTCTGTGGGAGAATGGAAACGTGCTCTGATGCTGTCTGGTGCTATTACAAGCATATGGTTAAACACAGAAACACCCCCTGGCTCTGGAAACTCCTAAGCTGCTGGTTTTTGAGAGGCTGGGAGGGGACACATACCAGGAGACATGCAGTGGTGCTTGTACTTTTCCAAAAGTATCTCCTGCTGGCAGCTGTTGGAGCTGTTGGATTGACCTTTTGTACCTTTAAAACAGCTGTATTTTTATGATCCTAGCAGATCTGTTTTTCATGCAGCTGTTAACATATTTCTTTAGACAAAAATGCTAATGTGAAAACAAATAGAAGTATGTGCTACAAGTTTTAATAATACTGTGCAGATGAATTTAAGCATTATTCTGTCCAGTTAATAATCTTAACTCTGATTTGCCTCCTTTGATTTGGTGAGATTTGACTGTTCTGTAAGTAACTTGTTAACTTAGGAGCAATCCAAAGCATGTATTTTCCATGGTTATGCAGCTTTTTTTTATATTTTAGGTTTAGTCTGATTTTTCAAATTTTCTGTATCATCCTAGCCATTAAAAAATAAAATGTCAAGGTAGTCTTCACATATGTAGATAACTTGTTTCTTTAAATCATGTGGTAATTATAGCTTCACATGTGTACTAATGACATGTGAGAAAATTGGCATTTGCTCTGAAATTCAGATGTTTTTTCAGATGTAATTTGAGAAATCTTTTTGATTTGCTGTATGAAGCTGCTATCTTCAGTGAATTTAAAAGTAAAATCTTATTTTTATTGGAAGTCATATTGTACGTCGTAAAGATGGGTCTTATCCATCATTGATCCAGGGTAACAAAATACACAATTAACTAGTCCTTCAGACTGCTAAGCCTGGACTACTTCCAGCTCCTTTTCCTACGTTCTTGGCGAGTTCTGTGGAACGGCCCTAATGCCATGCAGCCCATGTGGGAGGATGGTGAGATCAGAGCTTGTTTTCAGCCCGTTTCTCGCTGAGCCGGGGCACGCTGGGTGCAGCATCCCGGTGCCCGGGGAGGTGATGCAGCCGAGCCGCCGCTGAGACCTCTGGTGGCCGTGGGAGCCAGCTGCTCTTCCTGCAGTCAGAACGTTCCCGGGTGTTCCATACATTGGCCTCTGCTAGCTGACAAATTCTAAACGAGGAGAGAAGCCTCCAGGTGGCAGTGGTTTCCGAAAACTTGTGTAGAGCAAATGGTGGTTCATGTCACTAAAATTTTAATTTTAAATCTTTTTAAAAGCATAGATGTTGTAGGAAAACTATTCCTGAAAGCATCTGCACATCAAACCTGTGTTAATATTGACATGATGTAGTGATCAACTAACTGTAATTGAAATAAATATAACAAGCTTTAACTAACAATTTTTCCTTTTAGTATTAAAAATTCACTTTTGGGGGAGCACATAATTAGCTTTAGGAATCTAATAATATTGAGTTTACTTTTTTAATTATTGCTTTTTGGTTTTGTGGTTTTATTTAAGCATGCTAAGCTAAGCCTCTGTATTTTTTGTTTTTTAGATTTGACACAGTTGAAGGCATGTAAGTGGTCATTTAAATTTTTCCAAAAAACTTAAGACAAAAATTCTATAAACACAAAAAGGATTTCACTGTTTGGTGTTTCAAATTTAAAACAGTTTCCTGCTGTCCCACTCTTGGCATTGTTTTTTCCACTAGCAGTTGGTTTGGGTTTTTTTCCCTAAAGCTGTGCTACTGTACATTTTAGGAATTTATAAATGCTTACAGTGACAAATACCTCTGTTAAAACCCATCCTCTTTAGAAATCTTTTGGCTAAAATTGAAGTCAAATTTGGTCAAATTTCAAAAATCAGTAGAAGTGCATAAATAATGGAATTCCCCCAGTTTCTATCCATAGCTCAGTCATCTTTATATAGATGCTTATGAAGAACTAGTGGAATTTTTATCCTTACCTATAAATTTACAATTCTTCATTGAATTGGGGATGTAATAACTTTAATAATTTCTGACCATGATTTTATCTTATTACCTGCTTGCGTCTGTTCTACTTTCCACATATAGAATAATAGAATAATTTTTAATTTTTGCAGAATAACTTAGAGGGCTGTTGTTAGAACACATGTCCTCTGAAATCAGTTAAATGTTTTACATCTTTGTTTAGTGGTTTGTGGTTTTTTTTTTCCTTCAGTTTTTTTTGTGTGTGTGTGTTTGTGTGTGTTATTTTGTTTGTTTGTTTTTGTTTAAATCCCTTGTATAATTTTGTCCTGAAATACAGGATGATGTGCTTTTACCTGTGTCACATACTTAGGACCTAACCAAACCATGACCTATGTTGTAAAGCTCTCAGCTGTAAATGCTCTCTTGTCAGTTAATCAGATTTTCTGTGCAGACTGATTTTTACCACTTCATCAAATACAACTTGCATGACATCCCCACTGGATTTACGAAGTTTTCAATCAAAGGGCGGTTCTGCACCCCTTTCAAGTTAAAACTGCAGCAATACTTCTTCTACTTTGTAGACTAATTTTTGAAGAGCAGATGCATTTGAGAACTTTACATCTCTAGAAGAAAATAGTCTTGTTTTGACAGCTGCTTAGCTTCCACTAGGACTGCTACTCACTTCTTCTTGTTCCACTTCCTTAGTATTTTTGTGCGTTATTGTATCTCACCTGTTTAACCATTAATTTTTTCCTTGTAAAAAATTGCTAGCAGTTGGCCTTTTGAAGGACTAAAGTAAAAATTAAACTGAAGATCAATTTCAGTTCAGCATTTTACTCACAAGTCCAAAAAAAAAATCAGTTTAATGTATACATTAGACATGCTCTGCCGATTGATTGTAACAATTCCAAATATAATCAGTTCTTCATTTTTACCAACACAATAGTTAAATCTTTGTTCTTTTAAGCCATAGATCCTCAAAACTGAAATTAAGAGGCCAGTGATGTGGTTTGATTGCTCTTTGTGGAACAGCAGAGTCTTAACAAAACACTGTAGCAATCATCACTAGATCTCAATCATCCTGTTTTATTAGATATTTACAGTGAAACTTAGTATTTAAAACCCATGTCATCATAACATGGATAGCAGGCTTATACAGCTTTAAAAATTCAGTACAATCCAGGAAAGTATACCATAAAGTATATGGAAAAATTAAAAACAATGTACATTGTTTTTATACATTACATGTATTAATAGCTTTCTAAAGGAAAACCTTCCAACTAACACTTTGAAATACTGATTTTTAGTTGCCCAGACCTTTATTTCAAAGCTGATCTCTCTTTGGCCAGAGCATTCAACGCAATTGTAATGTTAAATGTCTCTTGGGCTCACTTGGGAACAATGAAGTTTTAGAGAGAAAATAGGACTTTAGTCTGCAGTGTTCGTAATTTTCTTATTATGTCCATTAATTTTTTTATATATTTGAATTATGGGGAAGAAAAAGATGCCTGAAGATCACTTGGAAGATGCTAATTTCCGTTTTCTTGTTTTAACATTGATTTTCTCTCTTCCCATGACCAGGGGGTTCTACAGATAGAAAGCCAAGAGTTTCTGTTAACCTAAATGTAGTATAAATTCAGTTGTGGGGGAGGAAAAGACATTGTGTGAAATACCTTTTTGAGTAAAACTTATCTAAACAGTTAATATAATAATGTAAATTGAATTTAAGCTAGCAGTGCCTACAGCGATGTGTTTATCTTACTGCTTCAGCATTTCTGTCTTGCTTTTTCCAGATGCCCTAATGTAACAGGCAGGGAAAAAAGTTCTTACTAGCTAACTGCTTCTTCTGGATTTGTGGCAGGAGCCCATTGGCACAGATGGAGGAGGAAAGGAGGGAGCATGTAGCCAAAATGAAAAAAATGGAAATGGAAATGGAACAGGTGTTTGAGATGAAAGTCAAAGAAAAAGTTCAGAAACTGAAGGACTCTGAAGCTGAGGTAAACAAAATGTTTTAAACACCAATACAACTTGAGGCTGAACAAGTGTAGAGATGGGACTTTTTGCCAAGACCTTGCAACATAACTGATTCTGTGGTTGGTGTATATGTGTAAAGACAACACCGTTCTTCTTTCTCAGTTTGTTGCCTTTGCTGAAATGGTATAAGCCTAGACATAAAATGTAATTTTAATGTTCACATGCGTTCTATTTTTATTTTCAGTCATAGCATGTTAAAATAGTCCTTAACTTCCTTGCCCTCTTCTTCTCCCTTTTCTTTGGAATATTTTGTGCTTATTCTTCCATGTGATTTTAAAAGTTCTTGAGACTTTTATGGCTTACATAAGCTAATGCAATAATGATAATTTGTTGTGTGTATTGAAAATAGTTTCAGGAATTGGACACAATGCTTACAAGACATCACCTAAAAGAGAATTACTAGGCTAAGGAAGAGTTGTTTTTGTCAGTGTTGTGGCATCATTTGAACAAATTTTATGGTTACTTAACTCTAATTTCTGTCATCTCCAGGTGAAGTCCTCACAGTGAAACCGGATTTTTACAGGCTTCAAGGGGCTCTGAAAATGATCTTTTTAAGGGACTGTTCTACTTAGAAGTTTTACTTAAACTTCTTAAATAAAAATAAAAAACTTAAGTAATTTTTTTAAGTTATGAAAAAGCAGTTTATCACAAGAAGCCTAACACAGAAGTTCAGAACTGTCAAAGTTCCTAAACAAAGTTAGTCTCCAAATTTGAGGAAAAATGAGGAAACTTGGAAAGGGTAGCTGAAATGCTCAGCAGCCTAAGCACTGTAAAGAGCCAAGGCATACTGGATCAGAGGAAAAAATCAATCAAAAAATTTTTTTGAGAACTGAATAGATAGGGATATGAATAAGATACACCAGTCAGCAATTTGAGAATTTTAAAGCTATATGTTTTATCTGGATCATGGTTTTTGTAGTCACTTGATTTAGCCTTTCTTTGATTTCTGTCTCGAATCTTTTTGAACCCTTTAATACTTCTGGTGTCCACATTCTCCTTGTTATGTGAAATACAGAAATATTTCTGGTTTTCATGTACTATCTCATGACTTTTTGACTGAGTATATCCTGTGACAGCAGTTTTCTTATGTTCATGCAATTAATTATTCTTTTTTCTTCACCATTCATGGCTTTGTAAACTTCATTTGTATTTATCTAAATGTAGAAAAGTAGGCAACAGACAGTGCCATGTGAAAATGTGTAAAAGGAAATATGTTTTCAAGGGTTTGTGTAAAACAGGGTCTTGTAAGAGAGTAAGGAAAGAGGAAGTTTTATATCCCTTTCTCTGAAGTGTGGACATCAGGTCAAGTGAGGGGATTCTGCCCCTCTGCTCTGGTGAGACCCCACCTGCAGTGCTGCATCCAGTTCTGGGGTCCCAGCACAGGAAGGACTTGGCACTGTTGGAGCGAGTCCAGAGGAGGCCACCAAGGCAATTAGAGGGATGGAGCACATCTCCCATGAGTAAAGGCTAAGAGAATTTGAATTGCTTAGCCTGGAAAAGAGGAGGCTTCATGTTGGGCCTAATTGTGGCCTTCCAGTATTGAAGGGACCCAACAAGAAAAATGGAGAGGGACTGTTTACAGGGGTATGGAGTGACAGGACAAGGGGAATGGCTCTAAACTGAAAGAAAGTAGGTTTAGATCAGATATTCGGAGAAAGTTCTTTATTATGAGAGTGGTGAGGCACTGGAACAGGCTGCCCAGAGAAGCTGTGGGTACTCCAACCCTGGACATGTTCATAGCCAGGCTGGATGGGACTTTGAGCATCCGGGTCCCTGCCCTTGGGGGAAGGGCAGGGACCTTGGAAGGTTGGAATTAAATGATCTTTGAGGTCCCTTCCAACCCAAACCATTCTATGATTTAACTCAATTGAAAAAAACATTACACCACACAAAAGGAATCACTTCTGACAAGTGTTTCCATCCTCACATGCAACACATTTGATTGTCAGTCTGTCCTATCAACTTGCAGGAGAGAATTCTTGATCTGTTCTGGAATGTAGACAGTTCACTTCCTCAATAATACTAATTCATTTAATTAGTGAATATATTAATCCACTTAATATTTTTTCCAAATAGATCCACACTATAGTTAATGCTATAGGAAGAAATCAATATTTCGGTTTTTTTCTCCCCCACAGAAAGTCAAAGATGCTGCTTTTTTATGCATTTGTGATACTCAAATGCTCTGCAATTTGCTGCTTAATGTTTGCATCAAATAACAAAGTATTTATTAATTCCCTTTTATTTGCCAAATGTAGCTGCTTACAAATCCTGTTTGTAAACTGGGCAGCATTGGGGGCATTTTCTGTTAACTGTAAAATGAAGCTATGGGATTAATAACCTTTTGGTTTCTGTTACTGGCAGTACCTATCACCTTAGAGTTTTTCGTCTGACCTACTTTCTCTGAAGAAAAACAGAATACATACTTTTGTTGCATTAGTAAGTTTAGTTGCTGATGTTTGTTAGTACAGTTCCAAAAGTTGCTGTATTTTCTGCACCTACTGATTCTGTTCGTAATCTTCTACAGCTGCAGCGACGCCATGAGCAAATGAAAAAGAATTTGGAGGCACAACACAAAGAATTGGAGGAAAAGCGTCGTCAGTTTGAGGATGAGAAAGCGAACTGGGAGGCTCAACAACGTATTTTGGAACAACAGAATTCTTCCAGGTAAATTGGAGTCTTGTCCTCCCGTTCATGGTAAAAGTTCTGTAGCTTTCTGCCCAAAGTCGATTTCTGAGACAGTAATGGTCCATCCGTAATCATTGACCACTATGGAGGTGTCACTAAAAGCCAAGAAAAATCTTGAACTGCTTGCTTTTAGTTACAAATGACCATATTTCAGCAATAGTGGGAAGATTATTAGCTTCTAAAGCAGATTTTAGCCTGCAAAAACATGGTACCCACACATAAATATATCTATGTAAAAAAATAAATGTTTATATTGATAGATTGCAGCAGACTTCTGGAGAATGAAGAATTAAAGTTCTGAGAACCAAAATATTTAATGCCCCTAGACCTGGGAGGGGAAATCTGGTGATAACTGCACTGCTTTGATTCACACAGTACAAGTACTGTGTACTTAGTAAGTTTCATCCAGTGTGTTGTAACCAGTAAAGCCTTATTAAAATGCCTGTTTTAAAAGGTGTATATAATTTTTTTTAAAAATCAGAACTTATGCATTAAAAATCAGAATTTATGCATTATTTAACAAACTTCTTTTTATGTCATTTTAGAACCTTGGAAAAGAATAAGAAGAAAGGGAAGATATTTTAAATGCATCATTTTGACCACCAGTTATGTATTAGTTGCCAATATGCCAGCCTGGACATCAGTGTTTGTTGGATCTGTTTGACCAATTTTGCACCAGTCGTATCCATAGTAATGGATTTAACAGCATGACAAATTTTTGTTAATTTTGATGAAGAATGAGATGCCTTGAATTGTCTAGGGTGTTGTGTACTTGGAAAAATAACAGCTCTAAGTACCTTTTTTCATTCTTTTTTTTTTAAACAGGTGTCATTTTAATGCAAAAGAAAACATTTTACTGTTGTACAATCATGTTCTGGTGGTTTGATGGTTTACAGGATATCAAAAAACGCAGGACTCTAGACGGTTTTCAGTGAGGAAAAATTGCCATAATATGATGCAAACAATGCTTCTCTATTATTATAATACAAGAATTCCATTCAGTGCAGCATATACAATAATGTAATTTAGTCTAACACAGTTGACCCTTTTTTTGACACTTCCATTGTTTAAAAGGACACATGGAAAAACAAAAATTGTAAGCTTACAGTGCACCTAAGCTTTTTATAACAACCCTTTTATGTTTTGGATTCTTTAAATATATGCTATTCTCATTTAGTAACTTCTTTAGCCAGAAGGATCTCATTACTGCTTCATTTTTTGTAATAACATTTAATTTAGATATTTTTCCATATATTGGCCCTCCTAAATAGAATATAGCTTCTTTCATATGGTAGGAACCAGTGAGTAAAACTTTCCTTTAACTCCCTTTTTACGTTTTATGGTAAGTAGCAGGAAAACACATTTATAGGTCATTTCTAGGCAAAATTGTGGAGTTAACTACCAACCTGTTTCTACCTGTGTGCAGTCTTTCTTTATTTTACTAGAAATGGGAATATGGCCTCGAAAAACATCACCATTTTGCATTTAGCTGTATTCATATACTGCATTTCTGTATTTTTGTTTGTATTGTAAAAAGTTACATAATAAACAATGTTGTGATGTAACACGCTGCTGTGTCAGGAATTGTAACCGAGTTGAACAGCTGAGTACTTCTCTGGAAATGTGTGAACTTTCTCTGTGATTGACCTGTGTCTTTGGTTTCATCTGAGGAATCAGTTTAAGGTGTAGAAGACCCCATTTCCATGGCCATGCTCTGAATTGGCTAAACAAGGATCTTTCTGTCATGCCCAGGAGAGGGCACCAAGTGCCTGCACACCCTGTGCTGTGTCCCACCAGCTCCCCTTCTGGCAGTCCTGCTTTTCCCGCTGTTCTTACTGCCTTCTGCAAGCTCTTAGGAGGATCTGGTGCACGGGTGGGAAACAACACATTTGTAAGTTGTTAAAAATTGATAGGGATTTCTTACGTCTGTTTGCCTATGGAATAATGAAGAATATCTCATTTTTTGCAGATGTTCCTTGTATTATCCCTGTTATCACTCTGCTTCTGCTCATTTTTCTTTTACATGACTTATGATTACAGCAATGATTTATTCAGCTTGCTCTCAAAGAAATTGCGTTTTCAACAGTCTGCATAAAGGCCTCCTTGTAACTCATTTCAAATATTCTTCCTGTCTCTTTCAGAGAAGACACTGAGTATCAATAAGTGGACATTGTTTTCCCTTGCAAGTAAATAGAATTGCAAAATCTGGTCTGTGATACATCTCAGAGGATGTGCACTGCATCTGCCCTTCAAGTTTCAGTTTAATTGGATAATTTAATAACGGGGTAACAGTTACCATCTAGGACAGAAATTTGAATTTCTTTTTGGACTCACCAAAACTGAGGATGCACTCTATGTGGGTACATGCTGGTACTTTAGCATTCCCATTTGCTCTGAAATGTCATTGCTCTGTTTATCAGGAAACTTGGTTTCACTATGCTTGTCTTCATTCTCCTCACTGTTACACTCTAGCCTCTCACATACACTCAGGGTGATCAGAAACATTTGTAAGCTCGTTAGATCTTTTGTATTAATCATAGGATCATGGAATTGTTTGGGTTGGAAGGGTTCTTTAAGTTTAGTTCCAGCTCCTACATCATGCATTGGGACACCTTGCACTAGACCAGGTTGCTCAAAGCCCCATCCAGCCTGGCCTTTAACATTGCCAGGGATGGAGCATCCACAGGTTCTCTAGGCAGTATAATCTATTATACGGCATTTGTATTTGAATGAAAATGCATAGCGTGTGTTTGGAATTCTCTTCTAAAATAGTGCATTGCTCTTTTGGGGAAGACTTCTGTCACCTCAACTTTTTTTTTAAACGCTTTGTCTTTTCGTGGTGAGTTTGGGCTGCACTAGGGCTTTTGTATTAAAAAAGTAAAGTTGAGAATGATGTGTGAACCTCTGCAATACAGTAGCTGTGTAGCCAAAAAATCTGTAAGCTAAAGAAGCACTATTGAGACAGCCCAGATTTGTATTTTTTTCTTCTACTGAATAAAACATCATTTAAGTATGTTATTTCTGCAAAGCCAAAACTCATTTTACTTGCTAATATTTGGGTACTAAAACTTCCCTGAATTAGTGTCACAATTCTGAGCACATGCAGCAGCAGAGGTTTTGTGGTGTGTATGCTAATCAGCCAGAAACCTGTTGCATCCAGGTGTCACTGGACAGTACTGGACTTGTCTCCTGTTTCTTTTAAAGTGTGCAGGGAAACATGACCTCCTCTGCAGAGGCACAGAACAAGAGCTGTTAAGGAGCAGTTCTGTGCATCTGTATCAGGAGTTGGTCCAATAACATAGTCCTAGGTAGTTGTGGGGCTGGCAATTTTGCTGCTTTCATATGAGAATGAAGATCTCCATTCAGCTTAGTTTATGTTATGTGAAAGAGGTAGTGAGGGAGAGAAAATAACCCTGCTCCTGCCAAACATGGCACTGCAAACAGCCCTGTTGAATGTGCAATTGCACTTAAATATGGGAAGTAGGTATATTTGATTTTAGGTAGAGATAGGTATGAAAATGCATCTATATTTTTATATATGAAGAAGTGAGTAAAGACTGCTAACTTGGGATTTTCTTCTGATATAAAATACATTCCCACATTGGGTAGCTTATTTGGCTGAGAGCCATGGAGGTTCAGTGTCCTGATACTGAGGGTGCTGAAATTGCTGCTTCCAGCATGAAATACAAAGTTTTGAGGGCGTGATGTAGTTCTTTTGGCTTTCACTTCAGTTTTCCCATTTGATAGGCAGTGAGCTGCTGGTGCCCTGACTCCTCGAAAGGCCACATGTTGGACCTCTTCGGTTCAGGTGACACTGTGTCACCAGAGTACTCTTGTGGTCAGGCTGCCAAAACCATTCCTCAATTAGGCACCTCAGGGAATGAGGCAAATCTACATTTCCCCTTCATAATTTCCACAGTAAGCATAAGAGATTCTTAATTGTTCAAGGATTGCTTTTGTCTTCATTGATTCAAGAAATCCCTCAATCTGATTTAAATATAAATGGCTTAAAATAATGCTTTTAAAGGTTTCAATACAAATAAATCAATATGAAAGTCAAGAATTGGGCTGCATCACTGGTTCATGCTTCAACAATAAGCTGAAAGTGTGGCCGAAGTTGTGGAGCAAGCCAATACATGAAGGCTTCATTTTCCTGTTTGTGCAGCATTGTCAGGCTGATTTGTCTGTGGGTAGTGAGGGCAGGCTGTGTTAGTGCCCAAGGTAAGGACGTACTTTTTTCCCCCTGTGGATTACCTGATGAGGTGGTTTTTGCACACAGTTCTTGGGTTTCCAGCCCTTGGTGTTTACCTCTCTCAACGCAGTTGATGTTTCTCCACTGCCAATATCTCTGTTTCCTCACATTTCGCTGTTTAAGGCTCAGCAAAGGCAGTTGCTCCCTTCTCCACAACCCACACCTGCCTCATCCCACATTCTGGTGAGTATCCTGTTCTGCTGGGTGGCTGCTGGGTTTGCTGGCCAGCCATCAGGTTAGCCTGCTCCTCACACCAGGTTCTGCTGTCCTACTCTTCCTGAAAATGGGCTGCCCCTGCCAGCACCATCAAGAATGGAGCACTTCTAGAGCTTTGCTCCATGCTGTGGGTTTGCCCACTCTGCCTTCCTGTTGCCACATGGTTACGTCTCCAAGGAACTACTCTGCTTGTTCCTCTTGGCAGCTTCCCTTGCTTCTAACTAGTCACAAGTGTTCATCGTTAGAAATGTGTGTTATATCCTGGTAAAAATGGCACAGGTCACCTTCAGGGTGTGCCAGTGAGATTCCTGCCCCACACCCAGATCTAAACGCCTGCTGGTGCTGGAAAAAAAGCACTGTTCCCATCCTATTGGCTTGATGGAGGGTATTAGCTGTCTTTGGCTCTGGGCAGTGGAGAGGAAGCCCAGTGAACAGAAGGCCTTCCCTTGCTGTGGTCCCAGGAATATATAGCTGTGAGCCTGGAGAGTTTGATCTGTTCATTGCGTATCCATAGCTGCCTAGGGTGTCTCTGCAAAAGCAGGAGGGGATGCAGGAGGGCATCTGAGACTACAGGTGGGGACCCAGCAGCAGTGCTGGGGGACCTGCAAGTGGCCTGGGGTGCCAGGCAGTGCTGCTGTGGTGGCTAAAGCTGCAAGTAATTCCTGCCATGCTGCACCCTGTTCTCTTCCCTTGCACTTTTAAAAGAGGATGACCAGTGGGACAGACTTTTGAGCAATATCATAAGGAACTGCTGACAGGAAAACAAGTCAAAATTTTTATCCATTCCCCTCCTGGTTGAAAAAGCAGCTCTGGTTCTGTAATATATCACCTCTTCACTGTCATCTGGAGAGGTTTCTGAGGCAGCCAAGATGTTTGCTTTGTGCAGACAGGGCAGTTTTTTAATGAAGGCGATCATATTTCAGCTTGCCCTGGGACAGCTCGATCATACAGGTCAAGGTATAACTTGTGCTTTTCCTTTACTAAGGGAATATAATTCCTCTGGCTTCTCGGATACCCTCTGCCCCAGTCTGCCTTTCACAATGAAAGGAAATGGAAGAAGTCATGTCACAGTGACCAGATTTTTGTAGTGTAGCAAGATTACAGAGAGGCAAGAGGAATCAGTTTTCTGCTCTCAAGACCTTATTTGAAACCTTAAGAATTTCCTTCTCTCCTTTGGGAGCTGCTGAATCACTTCTCCCCAGACTTGACTCATCTGAGGTCCTGCATGTGTTGGAGCAGTCCCAACAAAATACAGGCTGGGCAGAGGAGCAGCCCTAAGGAGAAGGATTTGGGGGTGCTGATGGATGAGAAGCTGGATGTGATCCACCAATGTACCTTTGCAACCCAGAAAACAAGCATGTCCTGGGCTGCATCCAAAGCACTGTGGCCAGCAGGGAGAGGTTTCTGACCCTTTACTCTGGTGAGACTCCACCTGCAGTGCTGCATCCAGCTCTGGGGTCCCAGCACAGGAAGGAAATGGACCTGTTGAAGTAAGTCCAGAGGATGCCACAAAGATGATCAGAGGGATGAAGTACCTCTCCTGTGAAGACAGACTGAGGGAGTTGGGGATGCTCAGTCTGGAGAAGAGAAGGTTCCAGGAAGACCTTAGAGACCTTAGAGGTCTTAGAGCATAGGGGCCCTACAAGACAGCTGGAGAGGGACTTTTAACAAGGGCGTGGAGTGATAGGGCAAGGGGGAATAATGGTTTTTAACTGACAGACAGTAAATTTAGATTAGGTATTAGGAAGATCTTTGCTGTGAGGGTGGTGAGACACTGGAACAGGTTGCCCAGAAAAATAGTACCCCATCTCTGGAAGTGTTCAAGGCCAGGCTGGATGGGGCTCTGAGCAACTTGGCCTGGTGGGAAGGTGGCCCTTCCTGTGGAAGGGGAGTGGAGCTAGATGGACTTGTTTCCTTCCAACCCAAAGCAGTCTATGGTTCCTGGTGGAAAAGGAGGGCTTACTTTGTATGTGCCATGCCTGAGAACTGTGTTGACAGCATTCAGGCCTGCACATGACTAGTAAAGGCCTCTGAGAACTTTGGAAAGTGACCTAAAATTACAGTTTTTCTCGGTTTTCCCTCAGGAAACAGAGATTTGTGCCTTCCTGCAGAAGCAAAATTTTCTTTACTTGCAGAAGATGTAGGCAGGGCAATGGGCCTTGGCAAAGTAGAGGAAGCTCATTTGGCCAGCTCCAGTGAATGAGTGTCCTGCTACCTGGCATGGCATAAGCTCCCTTCCCTTCCTGCTGCTGTGCTGGTGATTTTAGACCCTGCATGGCACTGGTTGAGCCCCCAGAAAATGAACCAGTTGCAGAATAATTTCATCGTGTCGGGAAACCTTACAGAAATTAAATTCAGGTTAAATCAGCATGATTCCCAAGGCTTGGCATCTCCATTCCTGTGCACCGGACCGTGGGGGGGTTTCTCCCCTATCCCCACAGATGGTGTAGCATAGTCCCTGCTGTTCCTTCCTTGCCACAGCCACTGTCCCCAGTATCCCAACTGCATCTGCAGCTGAGGCTCCCTTCCAGATGGTTGTGATTAATAGATTTTTCCCCAGAGGCATTTTACCAGGGGGAATAGAAATTCAGGGCTGCTGTTTCATCAGCTCTGACTCCAGAGCAACCCAGGCTCATTTTATTTCATTTCTCATTGTCTGCCAAGCTACTGTCTCACAGAAACATCAGCATTTTTATTTAATCCTGCACAAAGGATGTATGCTCTAATTCTCAATGTTACAACCGAATTCTTTGAACTGCAAATAAGGGCAGCAGTTTCACTCCTATTCCTAGTGTGTGTAGGCCATACACTTTTTAACAGCTCTTTGAAAATAATTTTTAAAGTCCCTTCTGTCTTAGATTTGCTTTTGGGTGCTCCAGATTTGGGTCTCTCCAAAGGTTTGCTAGGATGACAGGAGGGAAAAAGTGTCAGCTAAGTACACAGCTGGGCTCATCTGAAGGCTTTTCAGGTGATGTTTGCTTGCACCTGATGTGCAAACCTAATTACAGTGTAGAGTGCAGAGAAAGGAATGTTTTGTGATCTGTTGTGTTTTCCAGCAGTACAGTGGAAGAGGAGTTGCTGGCACCGGAGTTACGAGCAGAAAAAAAAAACTGTTAGTCCCTGGAATATGCATGCAAAAAATTCAAATCTCAAGAATGACCCAAACCATAGGGAACTGATGTCTGCCCTTATTTAAGCAGCAGGTGGCAACAGCCTCTGCCTGATGAAATTCCTCTTAGGTTTTTATGAAGGGTTTATTTTTCCTTCTTTTGGAACAAGAGAAACCTCAGGCTCTGTTTGCAGCCTCTGCCTTTCTTGGGAGCACCCTGCTAGTACCTCCAAAGGAAAGTCTGCAGAAGCACAGTAGGAAAGTGTCTTGACTTTTGTGCTATAGTTCCTGTTTAGAGAAGGTGTTTCTTCCCCTGTGGGTTGAATGGCCTTCACTGAGTGTAACCTGAAGTCAATCAGTGGTGTGTGCAAGTGCACAGAGGAATGCCTCCATGTGTACTGACAAATGGTTTCCCTACATGGTGGCTTTAGTAGATTTGGGAAAGATGCAGAAAAAAAGATTTCCCTAAATACAAGGATGTACGCAGGTGTGTGTTTTAGTGGCTTCTCAAATCAGCCATTGAGAAAAACATCTGCACCTTCCTAATCCCAGCATTTCCCTGCAGAGCAGCTTTGTGACCCCCAGGACTTCCCTCATCCCGCCCTTGTTTCCCCAACGTCCTGCTTGCCTTGCTTGTGATCATGCCCTGATTCTCCTGCCCCAGCCTCTTCTTCTTCTGCTCCTACAGTGATGTGGTGTGCTCCTACTGATGTGTCTGTGGAAAAAGATCCCACTGAGCTGCCTCTTCCCCACACATCCTGCTCTTCTCCTCCACCTCCCTGCTGTCCTCTCCTGCCATTACCTCATCTTTCCTCTCCTCACTGTGCCTGAAACAGCTCCTTGTACTGAAGGTTTTGTTGCTCCAGTGAGCAAGGGGATAATGAGGGAAAGCCACGTGGGAATGGACCGCTGTGGTGGGCAAGCAGCACTCAGCCCTCGTGTGCTGTTCATGGCTCCTCATGTGCTCCAGCTCTCCACCTTCTTTTTCCAGCTGTTGGTCACAGGGACTGCTCAGCTGTCCCAAGGCTGCCTCTGGCCTGCAGGGAGAGGTGTCCTGAAGCTGAGATGGGAGGTAGCAGAGCTGTAGTCCCATGTGTTTGGGATGCATCTGATTGCAAGCTGGGCACCCATCCTAGATGATGTTTTAAAGCATGAGCCCGTGTGTCTTGCTTGTACTGCCTTTAAGGAAGCATCACGTCTCTTGTTTAAAGAGTGTTTAAAGAGGTATTGCTGCTGCTCTTCTTTCTGTTCCCACTGCTAAATCTCAGTATGCTTCTGAAGTCTTGTGTGGGCCTTAGTGGGCCACAAACAAAACACTTGTAAGTATGAATTCAAGCCCTAACTTGAAATATCCTGGCACCACTCTGATACCACAGTAGTTAGGCCTGAGATATGGTGGTTATATCGCAATCCTTGGGACCACAAATTCATAAATAGTCCACAGCCTAACGGAGGCTTCTTTGAATCTCAGCTTCTCAAAAAAGCTTCTGTAGACCCACTGACCCAATTCACTGTTTGTTTCTGTGTGCTTCATCCACCCCCTTGCTCAGTCTCAGTCTGGTGGGATGGGGAAAGATATTTGGGTTTTATCTCTAAGTGGGGAAGGCTAAAGATAATTTTAAAATGAAAGCTGCTTGAAGAAGCCTAAAATTATTATATTCCTGGCATAGGAGGGTCCAGAGTCCTGACAAAGTGGTTTAATTGTATGATTTCTAATTAATCAAAGAGAACCCCAGTAATTTCTTCTATGTGCTGTCTTCATCTTACATCTGTGTTCTTATGAAGCATACTCAGTCTCTGCTCTCAAACTCTTCTTATTGATGGGTAATCTTGAGGGCCAGAGGTAATGTTATATATTGTTTTAAACACAGAGGAACTAACAAATGAAGTGAGTCTAATATGGAGAAAGAAGCAGCCAGAAAATTATGTCAGATCACAAGATTGCAGTACAACAAAGATTATGTCTGTAACTATGCAGACAGTAAAGGCAGCCCAGAAATTCCTGGAAATTGTGGAAGAGACACACATGATACTGATTTAAGAGATACTAAAATACTTCTGTCTGTAAAGACAGATGATCAACAATAGATGCCTGGAAGCTCAGGGGATTTCATTTGATCTGGGTGAGGAAGCCAACTTACGAAGTCACAAAGTGATTGTAAGCAGTGAGGATTGCTATGGGCATTGGCAATAGACCTGCTTCCACTTTCTATTTCACCTCCTGCTCTTGTTATGGTTGTATTTCTGGTGTGTGATTCATACTGCTCTTTTCCATTTGCCTTAAACTCTTCCTTTTTGAAAGCTCTTCTAACCATTGCTCTTCCTAAATTCCAGGTTTATATGTCTTCCTGTCTTTCCATTTATAGGGACAATCCCATGCCATATGAAGCTAGAGAAATACAGTTGCTTGGAGAAAGTATGCAACAAAATGGTACTGTGTACTTAGAAATTAAATTTTCACATTCAGAAAAGGCAGGAGCAGGTGCTAAACCTACTCCTTCCTACTTGCTGCAAGGGGGAAGGACTAACTCCTGAGAGCACACCCGGGGCGGGACTGGCCAGGGAGCAGCGCTGTGGAAAGTCCTGGGAGTGGGACAGGAGCTGAAGTGTGAGCTCCCAGCCTGCCCTGGCAGCGATGGAGAGCAGCACCTCCCACGCCTGTGGACAGAAGTACAGCCCATAGGTCGAGGGAAGGAGTTCTCTGCCTCCACTTAGCACTTTGTTAGACCACACGTGGATGCCACATTCCTACTGATACCTGATGGATGTCAATGAACTGCAGCAAGTTCAGGGAGGCCCCACGGTGGCTGTGCAGGTGCCCAGGAGGCTGGGAGTGGTCCATCCCTGGAGGTTTTACAGCCCAGCTGGATAGAGCATCCCGAGTACCCTGCTCTGAACTTTGAGCAGGGGGTTGAAATAAAATCATGATCTTTCTGCCTGTCTTACTCTGTGCCCCTCAGGTTGCTCCAATGGAAGTGTGGCAAAGATAAAACCCTGAACTAAACTGGCCTGAAATCTACAGGCACACAGAGCAACCCAAGCTGGCAAGAGCGTTGCAAAATGGCAAGAAGGAACCACCTGACAGTGTTGCTTGCTGCTGCTCTGCAGTCAAAAAAACCAATAAAAACCACACAGAAAACCTAATTGCCTTCTCATGACTGAGAAACAAGGGAATTTGATGCTGCTTAAAATGCTAATCAAGAGCAACGTCCTGTATGTCTTTATTTATGTGAATTTATAGAGGGACACTGTGTTTATATATGGGATGTAAAAACTTGGCCCTGGTTGTGCATGGTGAATGGGAATATCCCTCAGCAGCTGGTGTCCCCCCTGCCCATGGCCTTGTCCCATGACTAAGCCGGGTTTCCCGAGTTCCTGTGTAGCTCTTTTGGATAATGCCTCCTTTCTGGCAGTATCTCCCAGTTTCCCGGGAACGTTTGCTCACGTTTGCAACTCCTCCCATGGTGCTGCAATGGCTCACGGGTGACAGAGCCAGCCGCCGGCCCGGGGGAGGGCAGCTCCCTCCGAGCAGCCGTGCCTGGGACAGGACCGTGGGACAGGCGAACACAGTCTCCCTCCTGTGTGGAGCAGCACCCGAGTCCCTCGGCCACAGGGAGAGCACAGATGTCCTGACCCCCACAAGCTGCATCTCGGGGCATTTCTATCGCAGTGCCGGAGTGGTGCCTGTGCCTAATCCCCGCAGAAAGGCAGCTACGGGGCCAGATGTTACAACTCCACTGACCTAATTCGGGATCTGGGGGCTGGCGCCTGCCCTTCTTGCCACATCTCCCGGCGTCCCGGAGCAGCAGCTGCCAGAGCAGGAGCAATCACCGCAGGTTCAGGCCCCTGGCAGGGCACCTTGTCCCGGGGCACCGCTGCTGCGCCCTTGAATGTGCCGCCGGCGGCATCCCGGCTGCGGTGTCGGCTGTGCCCCAGGCGGGGATGAGCGCCGGAGGATGGGCACACGCCTTGGTTTGCAGCGCCCTGAGCCGATCTGCTGCGCGCCCTGAAAGGATGGCGTGCTGGGTTTTCACTGAAGGCTGATTTCCCAGAGGAGGGATTTCTGTCAGGGATATTAACTCCCTGCTGGCTCACGTTGAGTGCTTCGAGTGGCTATCACTGATGTCTTAAAAATAGAGATATTAATAACCTAATAATAGGTTATTAATATATCTCAAAGACAGAAAAAGTTCTTGTTCTACAGCAAAATATGTAGTCACCCTTGTATCAAGCATCATCCTTCCTGCTACAGCCTTGCTGGCATTTGTCTTTGTCCAGACGAGAGTCAGGAGGCTGCATCCTTTTCCTCAGGATCATTACTTTGTCAAAGAAGGGTTTGGGCTGATTGAAACCCCCGGGGTTTTCACAGACCTTGGTTTTATTTCGATGCCTCTCAAGAAAGCCAATGATATACACACCTCTGTTCCCCCACACATCAGTCTGAATGAACTAGCATCCAACATGGGCTGGGCAGTACTTACCAAGGAATAGGTGTGCAGAGAGACTCTCACAGAATCACAAAATCATCATCATGGTTGGAAGAGACCTTTAAGATCATCCAGTCCAGATGTCCACCCAGCACTGCCACTGTAACACCTAACCCACATCATCCAGAGCCAGATCCAGGTGCCCTGTAAAAATCCCAGGGATGATGACTGCACCACCTCCCTGGGCAGCCTGTTTCAATGCCTGACCACAGTAACACTGACTTTTTTTTTCTAATATGTAATCTGAATCTCCCCTGTCTCATTTTAAGGCCATTCCCTCTTGCCCTCTCACTGCAGGCCCGGTGGAGGAGACCGGCCCGCACCTGGCCACAGCCTCCTTTCAGGTGCTTGTAGAGAGCGATGAGGTGCCCCCTGAGCCTCCTCCTCTTGAGACTAAAGAAGCCCAGCTCCCTCACCTATTCCTCACAGACATGTTTTCTAACATGTCTTTCAGAGCCATGCTGCCCTTTGCTGGACACACTGCAGCACCTCAGTGTCCTTTTCCAAGTGTGAGGCCTAGAAATGGATCCAGCACTCAAGGTGTGGCCTCACCAGTGCTGAGTACGGGTGGTGATCACTGCCCCGGTCCTGCTGGCCTCACTATTCTGATTTTTCTGTGAGGAATTAGCCTTGCAAGAACCCTTGCAATGCAGTTTTCTCTGTCACACCAAGGGCAGCAGCATGAGGACAGGGAGGTTGGATTTGGAGGATTTGGGGTGCTGAGCTCTAGATGAGGTCCGACCCCCTGCCTCTCATTTTCTGTTTCATTTGTCAGCTCTGCATGTAGATGGGTCCATAAGAATCCAGCTCTGGGTATAGGAGCTCGGGCATGTATGGGAAAGGGCTCTGCACAGCAGGAGAGCTGTGGCCAGCCTCCACATACTGTTTATCTGAAAAAAAACCCCACACGATTTTGCACTATTTTTGTCCTTAATTCACATTTGCTGTTCCTCCTAATCTTCTCTGGTGTTGTTTACAGAAACACTGGGGGAGGATTTCAAATACACTGCCATGCCTCTGACCCCAAAGACTAAACCCCATGGGGAAATGGGGTGGTTGGTTCAGCTGTGGGGTCCCAGGCTGCTGGGAGCTGGAAGTCAGCAATCCTGGCAGCAGGCCCAGCTGCTGGTCCTGGCTCACAGCAGCCACCAGTGACTGGCTCACACTGCAGAGGCACCAGCTGTCCCGCCTGGAATGCTGAGGGAGGAAGGTAAAAATACCTCCTCAGTCACACGCTTGTGAGATTCCTGGATGGAAGATGCTAAAAACAGCACAATGGTTTTGGACATGTTGGGTTTCTTGGCAATGCTGTCAGCAATTAATCTTCCTCCTGGCTTTGCACCGAAATGGAGGTGTGTGGGATTAGGGCTGGGAGAAAGCAGTGCTGCCCTGGGGATGCGTGCTGGAGGATGCATGGATGGAGCAGTTTTGTTCCCAACTTTCTGCCTTAATACATCCTGGCAGAAGACCTTCATGGCCAAAAAAAGGTGCTGAAATCATGAGGCTGGCTGGAGTAGAGCAGAGCAGAGGCAGAGGTGGTCCGTCCCATACTGGTTTAGAACATCAGTGAGTGTCATACAAGAAAAGGCATGGTAATGGTCAGACATGGGCTGAACAAATTTGTCCCATGCATGTAATAAAGGGAAATTCTCAAGGACATAACATAATGGGGAAAAATCTGGGGTTTTTCTCCACAGCCCTGCAAACCCTGCCTGTGGCTGCTCAGAGCCCTGCAGCTGGGCTTCCCCACAGTATAAATTCAAGTAGATTTTGTAGGTGTGCAGCCAAATAAGCCCTGAAGAAGCTGGGTTGTGCTGAGACCTCAGTGGCTGGGACATGGGCAAGAGGTGCCTCTTGACAGTGCTGCCCTGCACCAGTGATGGCTGTTGAACCCCTGCTGTGGTCACTTCCCAGGCTTGACAGGGAGCACGGAGCAGCGAGAAGTATTGGAAGGTTGAGCTATTAGTAGGCAGCTTCTCATCAGCTCCTGGAAAAGGAGCGTGTCCCTCTTCCCAGCCAGCAGGGCTGCAGCCAAGGGAATAATGTAGTGAATGCCATTTTCTTGGCAACTCTGGATCTTGAGTTACTACCTCAGGGAGGAAACAGCCTGTGAAAAATGTCTTTGAAAACCAGTTGCTAGATAATCATCGGGTGAAGCAAGATGTAGCTTGAGTCACCTGCCTTTGGGCTGAGTACCAGAGCTGCTCTCCACTGCTCATCCTCACCCAGCAGGTGCACAGCTCCCCTTCCAATGAGCTGGGGGCATAGCTGGCACTGCTGGTGGATGTCCAGCTCCCAGAAGTGCTGCTTCTGCTCTCCACCACCTCCTCAGGAGCCCAGCTTCCCACTCCTCATGCAGGTAAAAAGGCCTCTTTGCCCAGTGGAGGCAGCTGAGATACCCATAATGGATGAGAGCACCACATGTTGCAAGAACAAATTATAAGTTTCTCTGTGTGCAAGCCTGCAGAAAAATCTTCCCATGAGAAAGCATTCTTTTTACTCTCTTTTACTCTGTATAAGTTTCTGTAAACAAAATCTCTGGTTTGTGTTTCAAGGACGTTTGGATTTCTCTGCCTGTCTCCTGGTATAAGGAGATGCGGGTTTTCTCTCTTTCTGCCTATGAGGTGAAAAGTTACCTCTGATTGTGTAAACTATTCTAGCATTCTTTGGACGAAGCTTGAAGCAGGAGCTTCGGATGCTCTGTGCTGGGCACATTATAGGCCAAATCCTTCTGAACTCTTTTGAGTCATTTTAATAAATCATATTTAGCCTTCTGATATTATTGTCAAGAGTCCTTTGTTACTGCACGGACCACGGCAATAACCACAACCTTGCTCTGTGTTAGATATGAGGTTTCTCGGCAGTGTTCGCCCTGGTTATCTTAACTATCTTAACGTGCATGGACAGGGGAAGCCAAATAGCTTTAAAAATATCCATCTACATGCTGTGCAATGTCAGCTGGCTGCTGTCTCGGAACAGCTGCTACGGAAAGTTGCCCATCCCAGCTCTCACAGTGCAGGAATGAGCCTGGTGGATGGGAAGTCGCAGGAAGGAATAGTAAATCAGGAACCAGCACCCTTCCCATTTATTTTTAGCAGCAGTATCCAGTGGTGTTTACGGGAATTTCCTCCTCTTCCCCTGTGTTCCTGTTGACTTCCTTCTCGGTGATGTTACAGCTTCAGTCAGTATGGCCTATGAGCAGATGCAAACAGCCCTTGCCTGGCCGTGGGGAGGTGTGGGATAAGGGGTTCTGGCATGGTTACTGGGTGGGATGCTTCCATCTTTTATGTGCTCATGCTTAGCCTGAATGGCTTAATCCTCAGTGATGCTTTCCTCAAGTCAGATGTTGCTAGGAATTCAAATCATCCCTCTGGAACTGTAAAAATCTCCATTCCCACCTGCCTGTAAGAGGGAGCAGGCCAAAGCAGTGCTGGTGGCAGGAGCTGCTCGTGCACTGGCCCTCAGTCACTGGTGGCAGGTGGCTGCAGGGAATGCTCCATGAAGATGCTCTCTCCAGGCAGAAGTGGAAAAGTAATTGCAATTTTTTGATGTGTTGGGCCCTGCTGGGTGTCTGTCACGCTGATCCAGATCGTGCAACTTCAGTACCATTTAGCAGCACAGCCTGTTTAATTAGCCCACCTGCTCAGCAGTGGGAAAGGCATGGCATTCACAAGCCTTGTACATCACCTTTTCTGGGCTCCATAAAGCCTTTACACCCAAGAGCTGGCAGGGAGCACACCAGACAGCAAGATGATGTTCCTGCTTTCCCTACATTGGCAGTCAATAGCAAGCCTCGCCTTCTCCCTCTACCAGCCCTTTCTGCTTCCCCTCTCCCTTTCTGGCAGGGATTAGAAAACCCATGTACACCCATCCCCGGCACAAGAGGACATTCAAATCCCTCCTCAACCCATGAGGGCAGCAGTAGGGCAACCGGGCTCCCAGCCTAGCACACAGATCTTTCAGAGTATCATGATGCTAGTCATGATTTGCCATTTCACCATTTACCTGGTTTTATTGATCAGGTAATACAGGCTGATCTTGCCTCCTGATGGGCTTTGCTCTAGGGGCTACAGAGGAGATAGACAGACCAAGGGCACAGAGAAACCCAACCCCATTCCATTCTGGTGGGGCCAGAGTATTCTCCTATTGCTTTCTGGCTCAATGCATCCTCTCCTGGCACACAGATCTCAGCACCTTCCTAGAGCGGTAATAATGAGTTACTGCTCATTTCCACCAGCTGGGGCTTAATCCCCAGCAGCTGCCACTTGTGGGGCCAACTTATATAGGGACCTGAAGGCCCTTTCCTAGGTGAGGTGTTTGAGGTTGTTTTGTTGTTGTGGATGTGTTTCTAGTCTGTTCTACATGCTATTGTACCAGGAACCTCAGAAGCCATTTCAGCATCTGAGAGCAGGGATGGCAGGTAAGTCATGCTCCAGAGAGGAAAGAAAAGTAAGGTTTTAAACAAAGCATATGTTTCCCATTTTTATTTCCTATAGATTAAACCCTTTTTATGCGCTGATGTTCTTACTGTAAGTGCTTATTTGTGAAATATTTGGGCTGTAAGTTGTTGTGTTAAAGCTTCTCTTGCAGCATGCTTTACCTTCTAAATATGCCTATGGGTTGTTATGGCTGTAGTGGAAACAAAAAAAGATGATTGTGAAGTCTAGTGGTAAAATGAAGCAGTGAGGGTTAAGGTTTTAAATCCCCCCTGCTTCAGGTTAGCTGGTATGTGGCTTAGAAGGGTTTGTCTGGGCAGGTATTGGGAGGGAGGGCAGGATGGTGTAGTGAGATGCTTTGTGGCTCACCTGGAAACCATTTCAGAAAGATGTAAAGGGGCTGAAAGTAATTTTTCAGAAAACAGCCTTGGGAGATGTATGGAACCCTAGGAATGCAGTTTAAGTTGAAGAGGGTTTGCCAGAACACTCCTGAGTGAGGGGTGTGCAAGAGCTGTGTACCTGGATGCTTAATTCTGTGCAGCTGAACTCAGGAAGCCACCACTTCACCTGAATCTGGCCCAGCTGATTCATGCACCTGTGCAAACTCTTGGTGGCCTTTGGGCCTCTGGAGGCTTAATTATTCCCTTCTTAATTTCTTTCCTCACATTAAACTAGTAAAAGAACAGCTTCCAGCATAGTAGTTTGAATGGTGAAGGGTGGGTGAGATTTTGGGGTGAAATTCTCTTACTGGTTTGAACCTTTGAACACAAGCAGTTGTGTTGGAGTTGATGGCTGTGACTCTTTGACTATCAAAGTTTTCACTTACTAGGCTTGTGCACAGCACAGCTCCTAGGCTCTGGCTTGGGATGATGGTTTTAAGCTTTTGGAACAGCAACAGCTACCAGCTGCTTGGGGTGTTGTGCAGAGGGGGGAAAAGAGAATGTCTCTCTCCCAGTCTTTATGGAAAGAAAAGGGAGCAGCAGTTTGTGTCTATTCAAACATTGCAATAGCGAAGCCTGGTGCTGAGGTAGGCGATGCTTGTGGGCCTACCCACTGGGGAACAAGGGCACATGAAGGTTGTTTCATACAGTTTGGAGATGCTGGCCAGGTTACTGGGCCTTTCCTTCAAGTAGTTTGGGGTCACTGTATGGAAAGTTGCTACTGATTTGAGGACGGGGGACTTTGAAAGACCCAGTGCTGAGGTAAGTCACTTCCTGACTTGAGAGGATGATGAAATGGGCTGCCCTCAAATCTGCTCAAGGAAACTCTGATCAAACATTGCCTCACCTGCTGTGCCCATAGGACTTCTGCTGCCCTGT
The DNA here is from genome assembly GCA_013399835.1 of Leptocoma aspasia. Classification (NCBI taxonomy): domain Eukaryota; kingdom Metazoa; phylum Chordata; class Aves; order Passeriformes; family Nectariniidae; genus Leptocoma; species Leptocoma aspasia. Next base: position 596,108 of record VXAX01007367.1, on the reverse strand, counting down.
TCCCTACTAACACATGCAGGGCTCCAGGGGACCTTGCGTCTGTTCTTAGGAGCAATAACAGCAAAATCAGCCCCCGCTCCTAAAGGTTTTGCCTGGGTAAGAACCAGTGTGTGCTTCCACATCTGGCCTGCTCACTGGCTCCTGGCATCTTGTTGCCTCCCTCATGAGCGAGCTGCACAGCCTTGCTTTTCAGAAAACACTGGTGTTTTGTAATTTTTTTGGCAACAGAGACAAGTTCTTTGCAACTATCTGAACTTTGCATTTGTTTAAGCAATTTACTGCCGTGTCGCTCAGAGGGGTCATTTGTTCAAAGCTGAATAGCTGCGGGGTTGGAGAATAAACATCAGCCTCCCCACTCTTGCCTCCATCGGGTATTGGCCAGCTGTGGGTGATGCAAGATGAGCTTAGCTTCACCCTGTTTAATGAGTCAATGAACCCTGTATCTCTCCTGACATATGGCGTGACTTCTAGAAAAGAAAGCTGGTCTCCCTGGCCTGCCCGTTCCCCAGGCATCAGGAGCTGTGCCTCCATGCCTGCCCTGCAGCAATGGGGCAAAGATTTTGGCCCTGGGGTGCCAGGGAAGGACAAGGTTTTGTGGTGGTGACCTGTCTCCAGAGGCTCTGTAATAGTAGTTTGAATGGTGAAGTAGTATTTTATCCTAAATAAAGCTGCTTTAGAGATGGTAATAAACAGCACCATCAGGCACTTGCAGGCAGGAGAAGCTTGTGCCAGAACCACAACTGGAGGATCTCTCTCCTTGTTCCCCAGTTGAGACTAATTCCCTCTGGGTCTTGTGGCTCTCCTTGTCTCACCCAGCAGCCTTTAAAATCTGGAGGAAGTCTCTCTTATTCCACCCTCCAGGACAGAAATAAAACCTCTGCCAAGTATGTAGAGATACTCAGGTCAGAGCTTTTTAGGAGACATAGGGTGAGAGACCAAATGAAACATCGTTATCCATGCAATGGGAATATCACCAATTAGCACAGTGGGTGTTCACTCTTTATAGATGTACAGTGCTGCTGAGAACTCTTGCTACTTCCTAGAGATCAGGCAGCTTTAGGACTGGTGAGGTATCCTGCTGTTTCACCCCAAAAAGAGCACAATGGTATCTCTCAGAGCACACAGTCAAGACTCCTGTTTGCTTCCAGTTTATAGCTAGCAGAGCCCTGATGATGATGACTTCTGGGCTTAAAATAAGAGGGATCCACCTGAAGCTAGCAGGCTCTGCTGGGAAGCCATCCCCACAGCTTTATGGTGCGGTACAACTTGCTGGCTTGAAAGAGGTGTTTGCCAGGTTGGCAGCCCCTGTGCATCCCAGCCACACTGCAGAGCCCACATTGGGAGTTATGCTCTGTGGCTGTAAAGTGAGGGACTGCCTGCCCTGACCATTGCAAGGCTGCTCAACTGATTTGCGTGACAAGAGGATGTTTAGCTTCCCAAAATTATCTTCAGTGCATCTCTAAGGTTTCATTTCCTTGTGGTGGCTGCTTTCTCAGATGCCTACGCTTCCACATGCATGTGAACACATCTCCTGCTGCAACAGCAAGCACCTCAGCAGCCTGGGCTCTTGAGGCCTGCAGCCAGACCTCTGGCTCTTGTTGGAGCAAGCCAAAATTTCTGCTTTGCACTGTGCCAGGTAGCACTGCTCCCCTGTCCTGCTCAGGGACCCAAAACCTGCGGTGCACAGCAGAGAAGAAACAAAGCCTGTACAACCTTCCTGGCTGGCCAACACTCTTTGCTCACAGCTTCCTTTTGGGTTCATGAAGCAGTGGAATAGCAGCATCTTTGCAGGCACCTCTTTGTACCATCTGCACTGTTATGGCCTATGTGGTTTTAGATTGTCCATATGGTGCAACACAAAAGCAGGGGCAAAACTTCCTTATGCATGTGTCAAAACAGGGCAGAAACTGCACAGTCCCCTTTGCTCCCTGGAAGTGCCTGTAAGATGCCTATCATGGGCAAAGAAGAATCTGGGAGATGTTGCTGGCTCCTGTGGGATGGTCTTGACAGAGCTGGGGTGTGCAGAGATCTCCCTATGCCACCAGTGGCAGGATCAGAGCCTCCACCATGACTTGGGGCTCTGGAAAGAGTCCAAAGCACAGACTGGGTGGGAGCTCAGGCTGTGCTGAGTCTTGCTGGGGCAAGAAGGAAGTGATGTGAACACTCACCTCATTGAAAACCCCAGAAAAAGTCCCCGATTTTTTTTCTAGCAAGACTGAAACCCTAACATGCATAGCACAGCCCCAACCTGGCACACTGCCCAGTGCTGAACTGGCAGGGGAGCCCCTGTCCCCCCAGAGCATCCCTCCATGCAGTGAAGGTCCTGCAAGTGAGTCCAGCCAGCTTTCCTGCTGTCTCCATAGAATGCACATGTACCTGCAGCACTTGACTCCAGACCTTCAGCCTCCCATATGCCACAAACAGGAGCCCTTGCCTTTGCCAAAAAAAGGATGTTCTTCTCTTGTGTGTGGTAAGCTGGGGTTTCTGTTCCAGCCATGATGGGGCTGGTGACTCATGATCCTTCTTTGAAAACTATGACTGGATTAGCAGCAATAGGCTAGTTGTTGTTCTCTCCTGTCCTTTGTGCCTCATTTACCAATTTATTGCCTGATCTGAGGCTTTCTCTTTATTCCCACCAAGCCCTTTGTTCCTGTCTTCCTGGCTTGTCTTTTCCTTGACAAATCTCATTTACTTGTTTCACTCACATCATGCCCTCAATCATTCCAGACAAAACCGAATTTGGGGGCTTCTAAAAACCTTTCTAGGAAAAGAGAGAGGAGCTGGAGTGCACCTGTCTACCTCCAGCCCCATGTAGGAACATGCACACACCCCCGGGCAGTCCTGGCAGGGAGTGTGGGGAGATGTATGGGGCAATGCACTGGGCAGGGGTGTCAGAAAGGCTGCTTTGATTGTGTGGGGTTTAGTAGCAACCATCACCAGGCTTGCTGAGCTGAGGAAAACTTGCTATTTTTGCTTCCACCTGCCCCCCTTGTCACCTCCTCTGTGGCCGTGGTGGCGAAGTGAACTGTTGTTTCATCCTTCAAATTTTCCTGTGTGTGGAATATGGCAAACCCAAGCTATGATGTGATTTGGGAAGAGGAATGAGGCATTTCTCAAGGGAGTATTGCAACCCCTTTTCATGAGCAGAGCTGCTCGTGTCCAGCCAGCATCATGGTGGGGTTTACTACTTCTGCAGAGCAGGAAAGGGAACAGCATCCCAAAGTGCTGCTTCAGAGAGGAAAAAGCTTACATGATTTTATGAGAGTAATAAAAGAAGTTAAGTGCAATGATTCATCTGGGGGGTCTGGTTCCTGCAGAGACAGCAGCAAAAGCCAGCCTATGCTGTCCCCTCTCTCCAGGACCGAAGACTCCAGGTGTTGGGCCTTGTTCCCCATCAATGGCTGAGTCAGGGAGCATGGAGGTGGTTGCTCAGGCCATCATTAGCACACCAGGACTTGCCAGGGATGCTTCCTACACCGACATAAGCAACTTGAGGTACCCTACAGTGAACAGAGAACTGGTCCTCTTGCAGGGAGGTTGTTGTCCCTGGTCTGGAGCACTGCCAGTGTTCAGCTGCAGCTGATGAATGAGCTGTTAGGGAGATAAATGTGCCATTTGGTGACTGGCCAGAGAATTATTTACAATTTATGTAAGCTCAGCCCTGCACAAGGTGATGCATGACTGGCATAACCAAAAGTGCAGAGACAGCCAGACCCAAAAGGCAGAGCTGCTGGCTTTGCCTGTAGGAGGTTTCTTTCTGAGCACAGCTGGCAGAGCTTGGACAGCTTGTACTTCCCAACAGACTGGATCAGAAGCAGTGAGATACTGGATTTGGAAGCAAAAGCCCTTTTAAGCTGACTTAAAGCTATGAGAGAAGCCAGATGCTGTGGCAAGGTTTAGCAAGATTGTGTTTCAGGAGTCTTTATTTCAAAAAATGTATGCTGTCTGAGAAATAAGCTAGGAACTCACCAGACCTACCTGTATTGTCGCTGCTATTAAGGTGATCCTCCAGAGTTACTAGCTGTGTGTAGCTCTGCTGCTGCAGTGCTGCAGGACAGAGGAACGTTTCACAGATGGGAAAGCTGAAACAGGCAGGAGTGCTGGTGCTCTCTTTAGTGGGCCACTAAACTCATCTCTCCCATGTCTCTCTACTCCACTGGATGGGCTCCTCTGCTGGCTGCTGCTCTAGAGCCAGAGCAGCTGTTGCCTGTCATGGGAGCAAGAGAGTGGAGTTGGGTACTGATGTTTCTTAATTAACAGGATTGTCTGAGTTTCTTTGCTGGCATCAAAATGTATTCCTCACATAGCTGTGCTCTTTGCATTGCAAAATGGACACTGCTGCTATTTTTATATGTGTTTTCCCAACTGTTTTTCATTTTTCTGTGCATCTGTTCCTTGCATGATCTTGCTGGGTAACCAGGAGTGAAGATGAGGTAAGAAAAGAGAAAACACTGCATTTTCTCATTTGGGCAGCCATCTGGAGGCTTTCTTAAAACATTAAGAACCCCCTGAAACTTTGATCTTTTTGCAGTGTTTATGCTGGGCACCCCCCCAAAATGGCATAATCTTAAATCACAGCTCTCTTTGAAACATGAAGGCAAAGCTGTGGTGATTGGCAGAGGCAGCAGGCACAGTAACCAGTACCAGCCTCCCTCCAGAATGCGTCTGCTTGCCCCACTTTCTCCTTGCTCTTCTCCACCAGCTGCTGCAGGGTGGGGTGGAGGCAGGCAGAATTGGATGTGATCCATTTAATATTTTGTCCTTGCTCAGAGTGGCTCTCTGATGTGTCAGTTTGCTCCTGGCAAAAGGAAGAGCTATGCAATTCAGGGCCTTTCTGTCCATGCGCCCTGTCCCACACCCCTGCACCCTGTCCCCAGATGGTTGGAACTGGGCTTTTGCCAGGCAGGAGGTACAAAGCCCTTAAGCTGCTGCTTGTGGGGAAAAGCAACCCAGCAAGGCTGTGCTACCTCTTTCTGTAAAGAATGTCAAAACTCAGAGAGGCCTTCTCCCTCCCTCTCTGTTATTCTTCCCTTGTGAGGGATTTAGATAACAAACAGTATATATGGAATTCCTTCAGTGTGATGGCATTTTGTGGCTGGCAGTTCTTGACCCCTTAGATGTGTGAGTGAATTGAGCTGTTCCTCATTCTGTGCAAGCGTTTACCAGACAAATGTTTTTGTCTCAGGCTGCCTTCAGGTACAGGGCATACCGAGGTGACCTCAGTAGCTGATGGAGGAATGTTCCTACTGAACATGATCCCTGCTCAAAAATCACATTCCGGTCTATTTTCTCTTTGGAAACGATGATATTTAATAAATACGATTATTAAAACCAATCTCTAACAAGAATGATTAAATCATTGCTTTGGTCTCCTTGACTAAATTCAGCCTCCATATATTCAGGAGGTGTCTCTTAGTAATTCCATCCTGGTGACATGATGGTGAGAAGTCATTGCAGCAGAGGCTGCGGCATAGAGTGGAGCCAGTTGGCTCCGTTGGTATGGGGTGGGAGAGATGCTGCTGTGCAGATAAAACTGCATGGCAAGAAAGGCTGAAGAAGTTGTACATGGAGATACAGGTTGTATGGCAGTAAACTCTGAAAACTGTTTGTAGAGTGCAGGGAAGTTTTGTTTTTAGGCACCAGTGATGACAGCTGGAGAGAAAGTGCTGGACTCTCCTCTGCAATGCTGACCAGATGTCACCTCTGGCATCTGGTGGGGAAGCTATTTCTTCATTCTGTGTTGCTATCCAGGCTTGGACTTCTGACTTAATTCAGAGCAAGCAGGAAACCTAGACAAAATGCTGAGAGGTGCCTTAGCATAACCCCCATCTCAGATAAGCTCAGAGATGGACTTCCTCCCCCTGCTCTGCCTGCTGGGGTTTTTTTTGCACTCCCTGTGTGCAGAACACTGTTACAAAGCAAGCTCAGGTTGCTTTCTTCCCTTGTCCCTTCAGAGCTGTGCACTAAGTCTGGCTCGTTCCCTTAAGAGAAAAGGACTAAGGAACTAAAGTTCCTCAGCCACAGACCATGTATAGTGTCTGTCAAACTCAGCTTTTCCCTTGCTGGTATTTCTAATGCTGGGTTTGGGCTGGTTCACAAACCAAAGCTTCAGTCTATGCTTTGGTCCCAGAGGAATTCAGCAGTTTAACTTCTCCCTGCCTTGGGGGGAAGGAATAAACCCCATCCTCTGAGTGCCATGCTGTGCAGAGTTCCCCATATTTGGGGTGTTAAGGCAGGAGGACAGCATGTTTCTAACCTCAAGGAAAGAGTTTGGAAAGCATAAACCATTGGCAGGTTGCACCAGAGCCAGGTGTGTAACTCCAGCTGACCTTTCTGGAGACAGTGTTAGGCCAGTGCCCAGCAGTTTTGGAAAATCTCACTTCTTTAAAACTATCTCAATTGTGGGCATCTCTGTTCATCATAGAAAATCCTTCATGCCTTCCTGCTCTAAGAGCAGTGAGGAACCTGTGGTCCCCATGATACAGGAATGCTTGAGGCTGGTGGGTTATATGCTCCTCTCCATGACGTGTGGCAAGAGCTCAGCCCTGGATGCTGCAAGGCTGGTGGGGCTGAATGGGCTGTACCCAAAACTGCTGCTGAGGCTCTCTGTGTCCAAAAGAACATGGAAGGCTCGCTGTTTGGTTGAAATCTTTTCAATTAACATCAGGCTGTCATAGGTTGCCCTATAATATTGTTGAACGTGCCTGCCTTCATATGGGCTGGGGATGGTTTGAAGGTGTCCTTGAGCATGGCCCTTCTCTTGGTAGGAAAGCAACCCAGCTGTGCAATGTTCAAAGCAGGAAGGAGAAAAGGGGAAACCCTGCTGCTTTGCAAGGAAGGCAGACTTTTACTGGGCTTTATTTAATGGGAAAAGATTAATATTCCCACGTTGATATAGCTCCTCTGGGGGTCTTCCTCCCTGTCAGGATTTTCATTTAGCATGCTTTTAATGCACTCTTTGCATATCTGCTATCACGTCAGAAAGTCATCTCTGCAATATAAAACAGGCAGGTGGAGGAGGAGGATGGAGAGGAATGAGCACAGATGCCTTTTCAGCATGCACTGAGTGCTGTCTCTGGAGAAGGCCTGCTGGCAGGTAGTGCTGGGAAGCTGGTAAGGGTGTGCCATAAGCCAGCAGACAGGGAGTTGGGAGGATGGCTTGCATTTCAGCATGTAGCAGTTGACATCTGGTGCAAGGAATGAGTGGGAAGGGAGGAGGGGAAAAGGCAGCCTGATTTCTCAGAGTTAGCTGCCAGCTTCTTCACCCTCGCCACCTTGCCAGCTCCCAGAGTTCAAAGTCGTGAGGCAGCCCATCCTTTGCCTGAAACTATGAGTTGTTGTTACACCACAAAAACATCCTAATCTCCTCAGCAAAAAAACAATACTAAATGCCTGGCTCTTTTTGGACTGGGGGTAAGGGCATGGTTTCAAGCACAGCTCTGCAAGCAGGAGGGCCAGAAATTCAGGGGTGATGAGTGAGAACTGATGCCCTCAGTGCCCACAGTGGTCATGGGGACTGAGTTGCCACTGCTGGGATGCTGCCTGTCAGCTGTGGAGGCAGCAGAAATTTCAGGCAGTATGTGTTCCATCAGTGTCCAGGTCCCTCTGGACCCATACTTTGTGTGGGTGTTTTGGGTTTGGATGACCCCAACCCAAAAGTCTGGCATGATAAAACACCTGTCATGTGTAGATGTACTCCCCAAGCAGGGGAGTACAATCCCTTACTCCAAGCAGGGATTGAGTGGGAGAAATGTGGCCTCCCTTCTGTGTTAGTAACACCAACAAAAGTTCTGACTGGATTGTGGGTTTGTTTTTATATTAAAATTTATCTTTGTTCTCAATGAAAGTTAAAGAGAAGAGGATTGGGGTTTTCAAGTGTTTAGGCCTACCTACCCTATTGTATTTTGTTTCTAAGCAGTAAACACTGCTTGATCAACTGCTCCTGACTGCTGCCACCTCCTCATCTTATGTTGCTAACACATGTCAGCTCAGCCAAAATCTGTCAGCAGAAGTCCAAGTGCACTTCCTGATTTGCCAGCCCACCCAAAACATCCTAGCCATCCCAACTGGCTTTCTTTGACTTTCACATAGTGCTTACCCAATCAGATAAGCCTTTTTATGTTGATGACAACGTGTCTATGTCTATATGGGTCATCTGTGCACACCTTAAAATTATTAGGAAAAACCCCCGAACCCATGTTGGCCACTGGGAGAAAAGGGGTTTCTTGGTAGTTCCAGGAACAGTCTAGCATTGCAGCACTCCCCATTTGGAAGAGATGTGAATGGTCAAATTTGTGACCCCAGCACAGGGCTGTTAGCAGTGCTTGTCATCACCTCTTCCCACTCCCTGCCAGCACAGACAAGTCAGGAGGGCTCTCAACCCTCAAATGGAGTGTGTTCTACTCGCATGTAAAATTTTTTTGATGTTATGACTGTTTCTATGTGGATCTTCCCCCCCCCTTCAATGTGTGTGGTATTTTAGCACGTGCATTTGCATGTTACAAACTACTTTTGCATATGGAACCAAGCAGCACACAATAGAACAAATCTGTTAAGCAGACCCTTGTACCACTAGAGTCCAAGGCAGCTTTAGAGAGAGACCAAGAATATCTCAGTGATAAATCTCTTTTCAAAGGATTTGCAGCCACCTGTAAGAAAACCAGTGATAGTCTTAACATTTGTCATCGATTTCTGGGCTGAAATACAGAGAGCAAAGATTTGGTTCAAGGGACCACGATGATTACAGTTGTTGGCTACATACTGAAAAACAAGCCTATTTGGTCAGTCATTAACCAGAAAGAAGAAAACAGAAGATGGATCATTCAAGAGGCAGTTTATGCTCACTGAGTTGAAACAAAGAGGCAGTTTATGCTCACTGAGTTGAAACAAATGTCCTTATTTAATTTTGTGAAGTAATATTCTAAGCAATTAGTTTCATCCTTATCCCTTGTAGTTGTGATATGCTGACAAATATTCTTCCATAGCCAAGGAAACTGAAAATGACTTTTCCATAAAAACTCAGCTGGTCTTCTGGGAATTTTGTTTCGAGAAGAGGTGGCACTTGAGTGAAATGGGCTTCCCCAAACCCTTTTTCCAGCTTTAGCTTGTTTGGACACCACTGCTGGAGACCAGAAGTTTGGTCATTGTGGTTTTAAGAATCTCTGCAGATATGAGCTTGTGGGATAATGTGTCAGTTTAACATGGTTGCACCCATCCAAACCACCTACTGCTATTCTTGTCAGAACTTTGAGATGTAGAAAAAGATTTGGGGTTTTTCAACCTGAGTGTAACTCCTGCACTGAATAAGGTCTTGGAGTACTGAAGCACTTGAGCATACTCATAGACCCAAGTCTTATTAGTCAAAATATGTAAGGTTGTGTTTAGAATCAAGGCTCCAAAAAAGATTTCTTTCCAAGAAACCTGATAAAGGAACTTTGGAAACCCAGGGTCCCTGTCAGAGTCAGTCTCTCGATCAGAGGCATTCTTAAAGGTAGCTTTGTGTTGAAGTGTTGTCTTGGATAAGGGCTCAGGAAAACACAAAGGAAAGAAAATTTTTATTACTGAAGACCATTGCAGGAGCTATTGTGGGGAAGCTGCTTTCACTGATAAATATGTGTTATGTGAAAATCATGGTGATGGCAAGAAAATATTAGTCCTTGCAGGCCAAGCACTGGTGCCACCTAAGGGATTGTGGCCTTGTCACAGGCAGTCTGTTGAATATTGATTGTCTATTAGCTGAGGCTTCCTTTTGATCTCATATATCTGTCTCTTAAAGAAGATTAGATGTGAGCAACTTTCAATGGAGGAGAGCAGGAAAGAAAGGCTGGTTCCAGCACTAGCAGCATTTCTCTGTGCAAATTTTAATGTCCATGACTCTAGGAAACTATTAGTGCTTTAACATTAAGAATCGCCTTGCCTAGAGGGGTTTGCAGGATTCCTGTCTTACTTTTTTTTTTTTTTAAGGGGAAAAATTTACAAACAAGACCGTCTCTATTAAGCGTGTACCAATGTGAAAAACAATCAAAGACAAACATCTTCATCTCTTCATGACATTTGTGGTGGGGACTTCAAGGAACTCAGTACAAGGAACAAATCCAGCCCCATATCAGCTAACCCTCTGGGGATGGGCAACTGCTAGTAGCTAGCCAGGGTGGATTTATTCTAGTGGCATGATCAGAGGAGGTAGTATAGACAGTGAGGTTTGGGCTCCTTGCTGAGGACTCCCTCCTGCACAGTTTGGCTATGGATGTGTCCCCCACCTCATTCCCCAGCCTTTCCCTCTGGCCACACTAACTATGACCATTGAGTTACCAATCTCCACATTCCTCCATGTCTGGGGAACTGTAATTAGGCAATGATGGCTCTGTAAGGGTGATGAAGATCTGTTTTGGGGAAGCAGGTCAGATCTGAATGTGAGTGTGTTGGATCTCTGTGTCCGTCTGCCATAGCAGAGCCCATGGATGGGCTGACATTTCAGTACATCCTGTTTACACTGCAGCTCAGACAGCAGGAGAAGTATTTTTAAACAAAAATGCAGATTGCATTGTAATCACCCCATGTTAAGGAAACAAACTTTTTTGCCACAATGCAAAACCAAACATTTGCTCAAGATTCAGGATTCCTTTCCCTTAAGCTATCTGCAAAACATAAACTCTGACTTTTTCTCTTTTCTTCCATTGATTTCCTCACTGCTGTCCTGTAATACATTAAATGGAGAAATGTTTGTCATAGGTAACAGTTTCACATTTTTGCATTTCATAGCATGCCAGGAATTTGGTTGCTGGCATTTTGTGTTTTGAAATGTCAGGCGTGTCTGTCTGAATCAACTGACTGCAGTTTGCACTGCAAGCAATGCCTGTATTTTGACAACATCTTTACACCGAAAGAGAGGGGGGAAAAATCCAACAGAAAAGCACAGGCTAAAAATTACCCTGGTTGCTAAAAATACTGAGGACAGGAATAGAGAATTCAGCACGTTGTTTTTCAGGCTCACGTGTGCTTTGAGTTTATTACAGGACTAGAGCTGCCAAACTATGCCAAAGGCTGTGGTTGAGTTTCTTTTATAAGTCTGCTTTTTGGCTTCTCCCCCAGACTGTGAAAGACTTCATATAAAGATGCAAAATCCATAGGTAGGAAGCCTTTAGGATGAAGGGGTAGATATAAGGGAGTTGCTTTGCTTTCTCCAGCAAATTTTGGAATGGGGTGTCTGGAGCAGCCTGGCTATTGGGAGCATCACTCGCCTGTGTGTGCTCTCCTGGTGGCCACTGGAATGGGGAGCAGCTGCTGTTGGCCACCTTGGCTTGGAAAGACCTTGTTGTCACTGCAATGAAGGATGGGTTTTACAGGTCCCACATTACACTCCTTGCTGTGCAGAACCATGATGGCAGAAACACTTGTCTGAAAGCTGGGCTTTGTCCTAGCAGACCTTTTTGTCCTTTGTCCTCCTAATGCTGGTGAAGAGGATTGAGAGGCAGGTGGGACAAAAGAGCCTTTTGTAGAAGACTTAATGGCAAATAGAAGCATTAAAGACAGCATTAGCATTTAACCAAAATCATATAGCAAAAAAACCCCACCAAATCCATTGCTGCCTTTTCATGTGATAGGAATTTGAAAGAATAAAAGTTTCAAGATGGGTTCCAAGCAGGGATCCCCTTGAGGCTGATGCTGCCTCATCATACATTCCTGCTTTCCCTTCTTTTTTAATTGCTTCATGTGGTTTTATTCTTCAACATGCAGAATATATTATTTTGGAGAGCTCAGTCTATAAAAAGCAACAAGTAAGTTGGAGCCTTCACTCAGCTGGGAGCAGCTCTGCCACTCTGAGTTATCAAGCACTGTTTGCAACATGTGTGCTGGGGAGGGCAATACCTGGGGGGACTAACCCAGATAATTTGAACAGCACCATCTCTTTTGCTTCTAGCAACAAAGAATGGCTGCTTCAGATTATTACTGTAAAGAACCAAGCAGGAAGACAGGTGCCAAAGCTGCACACAGAGGCCAGCTCGTCACCCGTGCTGGCACCTTCTCCTCTCTTGGTCAGGCCACATCTGCAACGCATGACAGAGTCAAAACACCTTGCAGCTGGCAGTAATGATAATAAGGCTAATAAATAGACTGGTTTCTTGTGAAATGATAATTTGTTCCAAAACAGTCCTTATTAATAGCCCACGCATGGCAGTGGCCATCTGGGGCCTCAGCTATGCAAACTGCTACAAGAATTTGTTCTGCAGCTGATGGGGAGTCACAACTGCTGCTGGTTTAGTCCTAGGTGAAATGGGTGCGAAAATGGAGAAATATTTCTTTGGGGAAATCTATTTCCAGTCAAAATATCTATTTGTTGCTCTGAATATTTCATAACACCATCACAAAATATGCAGAAAGAATATTGACCTATTGAGTACAATATGGCTGACTTCATGAAACTTACTCCCTTCACAAACTTGGCCTGCTTTATTTCTTAATGATATTTTTGAGCTAATTAAAACCCTCCCATGCAGATATATTGCTTCTCAAGTAAGAAAGAAAAAAAAAAAAAAGGAAAGAAAATTCCTTGAAGCCTCCCCCAAATGTCAAGCAATGCCACAGGCTGTGATGAATGTGTCCATTTATCATCTCGGGTTTGAGGCTATCTGGAGCTGTGACATTTCCCTGGTAGAAATCAATTCTCAAGTAAGAAAGAAAAGCAGCAGCTACAATTATAAAAAATAAAGCAATTTGCTTGCTTTACCTTTTTCCTTCTCCTGTTTCCATTTAAAGGATATGATGGTCTGTAGCAAGCCCTATCTCTGTACCAGCGATACCAGTTGGTCTCAGGCATGCAAGGAGCTGCAGAACAATCCCATCAAGACCTGCTCTGTCTGGGAGATGATGGGACAGAGGGATCAGCTCCTGGGAGAGGGCAGATCCAAGTTTGCAGGAACCATTATCTGCCCAAGCTGCACATTAGCAACAGTACGAAGCCAGGCCTGCTGTCTTTGTACTCAACCCTCCTTTTCCTCCAGCACAGAGATGCAAGTCTGAGAGTCTGAGTCTGTGCCTGTTTGCCTCCTGCTCACCCGGAGCAGTTGTGTGTTGGGATGTGAGGGCTGGATGCACCTGCAGGGTACTTTGGCTTATTTGACCCAGGTGCCTGGGAAGGAAGCCAAACCAGAAGCTGCCTTCGTGCGCACATCAAAACTGGTCTGGCTCCATCTGGGGTGGCCCAGACCAATTCTAAGTCCTTGTGACAGGGACACTCTTGTGGGGGCCAGACCTCCTCTGAAATAAAACCTTTGAACTGCTTATAGCGCAAGGACACCAGCTGCTTTGGTCCACTGATCAATTCCTAGCATGCTGAATGGCTTGCTAATTATAGTCAGGAGGCAGACCTTTCCCCCTGCCCTGCTGAGCTGTGCCAGCCTCCCAGAGAGCTGCAGGGAAGTTTTCCCCGTATTTGTTACCCTCAAGTGCCAGGACTTCATCCACACAGCTGGCTCTGGCTGCTCTCTGCCAGCAGGGGCCTGTTACACTTAAAGTTTTAATTGCTGAGTTTTAGTTTTAGAAGCAAAGGCTCCTACACACCCTGCTTCTTCCTGGCTAATGGCTTTTGGGGTGTCTGAAGAGGATGACAGGGAAGCGATGGCAGAAGGGGAGGCTATGTATCCCCACCACCACTGGTGCAGGATAGAGGGGAGGGAAATTCAATAGAAAGTGAGTCGTGGAAGCTAATCCAGAGCTGTTTCACTGGCCTCCCCCCTTCTCTGTACTCTCAGTGACTTTTTTGGGAGATGTTAAAAGATACAAGCTCTTCTACAGCTGAAGTCAAAGCTGTCTGCTAATAATAGACATGTTCTTTCCCTTTACTTCACCCACACAGGTTGATCCGTGTTTTTTACTAAAATTTATGGAAGGCACTTCAAACTCATAATGACTGAAAAAAAAATAATAAAACTGTTCCTTATGTTGCTGTTATATTTGGGAGTTTATTTGGCTCAACTGTATTTTTGGCTTGGCTTAGAAATTTCGTGCTTGCCTGGTCTGCTTTTGTTGGCCTTTCTGTGAATATATGCTTTGTAGATAGGTAGAGAAAATAATAACAAAATGTAGTTTTCCTTAAGGGCTCTGAATCAGGTGGAAGAGCCTGTGTTTTGTTCCTAGCAGTGAGAAGTGGGTCAGCTGCTGCAGTGAGCTGGCAGGAGGCAATATCTTTATTTTTCCCTTTCTTCCGTGGCTGCTGCCTGTGCCACAGGTGTACAGAGCTGCTTTGGGACACAGCACTCCAGGGAGTTGTATTCAGAGGGGTATGAGAGGTGCCTAGGCAGGGAGGACAGGAATGAGAGTAACTGGGGAATGAGGCTAGGCAGATGAAGCAAAAGGGAAGGATATGTGGGTAGGAGGATAAACAAAGGAAAAAAATGGGGAAGCTGGAGCTGCATACCATGCTTCTAAGGTGAGGCTAATGGAGGTGCCAGGTAGACAAATATATGCAGAGAACTACATATAGACACACCTGCAGATGCACACAGATAAAAATGTCTCTTATGAGTTTATAAATGATTTCAGCAAAATGTAGCTCTGTGTGTGTACATCATCTAACAATAATTGACTTCTGAATTTGGTACTCATCACTGCTCATATCAGTACTGATCTATAAACCCAGCACAACAGATCCATTGTTCTCTAAATAGACTCTTATTGTGAGTCTGCATAAGGTCTGCAAAAATCAGGAGGCAAAATGTAATGTACATTAAGCGGAGTGAATTGTATAGAAAGAGTGATAAATGGTGTCCTCCAGGGCATGTGCTGGAGGAAACTTGACACTTGCAACTCTTTTTAACTCTGGACATTCTGAGGATGAGGTTTCTAATTGCAATGAACACTTTATGAGGAAAGAACCTGTTGGGACATTAGCTGGGCACTTAGTCTTCCCTGCTGAAGTCTGTTCCTAGCAGCACACCTTGTTCACCTGAGCATCCCTAGTACCCTTGAATTAGAGAAATTTAATCATTGGTGGGGGGGGAATAGCAAAAAAGGAAAAAAAGGACGTGCTGGCCGGGCTGAACAGACTTTTCAAATGTTCTCTGGTGTTTGCTGAAAAGGAGTTAGAAAAAGGCGAAACAAGGAGCTCCAACACTGGTGTGGGGCACAGACTTTGCAGAGGGCCCTACAGTAGAGGCAAAGGCATCCCTCATGGGATGGGCATGCTACACTGCAGCTGACATCCATTCATAATCAAACTGCCAGTTCAGTAGGATTTGAGTCCTTTTCGTTGGATCTAAAGAAACTCCCAAGCCAGTACTAAATTACTCCTTAAAAATTCAAACGTTTACTACTTATTGCATGTGTCACAGCAGGATGTTGGAACTGTGCCAGGGCCCTCAGCAAGCAGAAAAAAAGATGGCTTATACCTTATATCAAGCTCTAATCTGGGGGTAAAAATTTATTGCTATATGCAATGTCACCTGCAGAGAACTATGACCACCCCGAGAAGTTCAATCCCAGTGAGTGCAGAGTAGATGCTATAGCATTTATATATGGAAAATCTTTCCATAAGCTTTCTTCAAGTACTGCTTTTTGGAGTATAGAAATTATGTATCTTGGGGACTTGGTGGATTCTTGGTTGTGGCCAAATGGTTTCACAGCAGTGCCTGAAGCAAGAACTGGGGCTTGGGGCGTGCTCCACATCAAGATCACCCTACAGAGAGGGAAGCCAGTATGGGGGCAGAGGTATCATCTGCAGTGCGATTTGCACTAAAAATTGCATTGTTTTTGCTTTGTCAGCTTTCTTTCTTTGCAAAGAAACACTCAGATTAAGGACCTTCTGTTTTGTTTTGTTACAAACCTGAGTTCTGATTCAATATATGCTTCTATAGAGAAGGGACCCAGTGCTTGGGCTGATGCTTTTATCTCTTTACCAGGTGAAGGCAGCAGTAACATTGAAATTAGAGTGGAAATCACAGAGTACTCCTGACCCAGCAGCTGCCTGTTTATCATGAGAAAATATATAAGAGTTTCAAATAAATATGAAAGGCCCCAGTCTCTGTAATCCTGTACTTTAAGACTTTTAATGTATTTTTTAGAAATTGTTTTTAATGCCTGTTCAACTCAATCTGTCCGCCTGTTTTTGCTTTTTGGCTGTGGGTCAGCATTTTCCTTCTGGCTTGAAAGACTGATGTCAAAAGCTGGGTTGCAGCCAGGTAATCAGGTCAGCAAGGCAAAATTCAATCGAGTGTTCTTTCGGCCAGTGTCACTGTGGCCCGGACAGACCCTGGAGCCACAGCTGCCTGGCAGCCCTGATAAGCTCAGAGCTGATCTGCACACCGTTTTCAGCACGTGTTTAACTCTTTACATCTGGCTGTAAAATGAACATCCCCAGGTGTTCATTTTGGGGATGGGCTTGCCTTGCTCTCCTTGTGCCCACACCAGTGGCTGGTTACCAGCATGGTCCCCATTTTTATGCTGCCCTAGCCTGGTGTGAGTACCTGTCAACAGGTATAAGGACAGGGTACTCACTGGTGTTTTCTGGGTAGTTCCTAGCTCTCAGGTGCTCTGTCTTGCAGGCTATCTCGCCATCCTTGCAGTCCTTGTGAACTGATCAGGTCGGTACCATGAGGTGACACAGCTTGATGAGGCTTTGCATGAAGGGCTGCTTCTTTTTCTTCATTTTAAACATGCCACCTTCACTTAATATCCAGAAAATAAAAGGTAGCAAAGGGGCTGCAAGGGTCCTGTGGCTCAACGGGTTTCAAAGCAATGCTTTCTTTTTCTGTCAGTGACCAAATTTTGCTCTCCAGGCTGGCCCTGCCAGGAAAATTAGCTTCTCCTGGTAGTGTCTAATCCAGAGCCAAAGCTGAAAGATGAGACAAGTTGATTTTCCACTGGGTGCGTCTTAATATTTCATTGCCAGCACTGCACAAGCAGCATTTCCTCTCCATTATAAAATGGCATAAGAAGGTTGCAGAATCCTAGAAACGGGCATTGTTAATTTACATCTCACAAGTGTTGTTTGTCAAATACAACTGTTGTAATTGCTTGCTTTCCATTTCAAAAATGTGCTACCAATAAACTGGAAAAAAATAATGGGATACACACATTTGGCACGCTCTTTCCAGGGTTTTATATCAGACCACTGCTGGATTCAGTTACAGGCGATTTGAATTTTTCATGCAATGTCTTTCTTCTTAAAAATGTCTCATTTCAAATCAAAACCCTCAAAATAATTTGTGAAAATGCTCAAGTTGTTTTAAGTTTTCTTCCAAAATTTTTCCTATAGTGTGAAATTGGATTTTTGTGTTATGTGAAAAATGTTGTTCTTCTTGAAATAAAACTTCTCCAGTATTTCTGTGTAAATGGGTATGTACTGAGCCAAAGAAAAATGGAATTAATTTTTCTTGACATCCTTCTCCTCTGATGCTTTGGAATAAAATTGCCAGTCTGTATCCAACTGCCCTGCTCTTTGCAGCTTGAGCACTGTCCATGCACATACCTCCCTAAATTCCTGTGGCACCCCACAGTGACCACAGAAAACCAGGAACCTGTGATTATAGGACAGCTTCTCTAAGGTTAGAGGATCTTTCACTTACCAAAAAACCCCAGTGGCTGCTGGGATTCTTAGAGTATTATAACTTCTTTTACTGAAACAGATGATACCACTGGAGTTGTGCACTGGGCCATGTGGCTGTTTATCCCAATTCCCTGAGTGTGACTTGGAGGACATCAGAAGCACTGATGCGATCTACTGATCCTTCTGTTTTTCCTTCTTGGGCAGACTTTGAGTTAAGTTCCTTTTCTAAAAACCGTGTTTCAAGTGAATGAAGCAGTTGTTGCTCACCCTAATTGATTTTAGCTGAAGTTAACAGTGCTAATTATCTCTTACACCTCCTTCCTATTTTTATCCTCTGCTGCTGAAAACAGAGGAGAAGCCATTGGATGAAAACCTTGCAACATGGTGGATTTCTCTCCCGTGGAATGAGAGGATTAATAGTATGGTGTTATTAACTGTAAATCTTGGTCCCCTAGGCTGGCTCCCCTTCAGTTCATGATTGAATGTTCCCTCTATCTGCTCAGTAATTTCTGTCTAATGCCACCCCACCCATTGCTGGTCCTCTTCTATAACAGGGGTGTCAGTCACGGCAGATCTGGCCAGCAAGCTGCACAATGGGGAATGCAGCAAGGGTGTTTCACTCTGCACCCACAGGGCTGTGCCAGGGTCTCTGCAGCTCTGGGCACAGAGCACAGCTGTTCTTATCACTTGCCTTGGTAGCCCTTCCATGCAGGTGTGCCCCACAAGGCTGCACTGCAATGAAAACCTTCAAGCTGAACACATTCCAGCTTTACCTTTTTCCTATCACTGGCAGGTTATATTTTTCAAGATCACAGAGGCACAGAGTGAAATACGAGCGTCCTGCCTGTTGCAGCTCTGGGCTGCTGCGGGAGACATGTAATTTCACTCTGGGGAAGGGGACGGGAGGAGAGGGGAGGGCTGCAAACTTCCCTTGTAGAAGTGGAACCACTTGGGAGAGAAAATGCAGGGAAAAGAGAAGAAAAACAACGTAGCAGGACTGCAAAATATAGCAGTCCTGCAGAGACAGTCAGTTCTTGTTCAGCCTTCATTTGCTGATTGATACCACTAGTGCTTCCCTGATGGGATGTTTCAGTTTCCTACAGCTCTCCTTGCTCATATGCCATGTGTTTCTTCAAAATTTATCTTCACAGATATGGACACAGAGGCAGTAAAAGGTGAAATGCCTTTGCTAAGGTCATGGAGCAGACGTAGGAATTGGGAACAGGTGTTTTCCCTGATACATTTTCCTTTTAAGCAGGACAAGGCTATGAATTTTGATCAAGGTCCTCTAGATGGTTTTAGTGGGGCAAACAAAGCAACTACAGCTCTGTTAGATTCTTCTTGCTTCCATTGTGCAGCTTTCTGAGACACTGAAAGAAAGGGTAAGAATAAGGACAGTCCCACAGGCACAAAATGGACTATTATGTGCATATAGAAAATAGAACCTTGGGCCAAATGTTGCAGGGTCTACTGCTCCCTCCTGAGCCTCATGCCAGGTAGGACACAGGATCCCATGCAGTACATGGGGGCTCTGGACATGGGACACATCCAGCATACACCAAAATATTCCAATGAACAGATTTGGAGGAAAAAAGCTTTGAGTTTTCAGCCTCACAAGAGCAGCAGTTTGCCATGTCACAGGCTTGGTCTTTTAACTTAGTCTCCAGTAGTTTAGAAAGAGTGTTTCAAGGAGTAAAATGTCGGGGGAGAAGGCTCAAAGGGGATAGCCCATAAACCATGGGCTGTTCTGAAATGCATAGAATAAGCGTTCTTTCACAGTAATAGGAGTAAAATGTTTATCATTAAAATTAAGCATGTTTAATAGAAGCGGCAAAACTTACTCAGTGTTGAGCCCTTGGTGTCATTCTTTCCTGAGGCTGCCCCTCAGTTTTGGTTTTTTTGGTGTGTGTGATTTTTTTGGTGGTGTTTTCTTTTTAATTCAAAGCTGACACATATGTTTTGGGCTGCCAGCAAAACTATGATGAAAGGAAGGACAACATGGAGAAACTCTGTTATCAAACTGACCTTTTTTGGCAGAGAGTTGGAGTGACAAAGGCTGTAAGAACTGACCCCATGACTTTGACCAGCTAACCTAAATGGCTTGAAACTAGACTTTGTGCACCAGTTAGGGGAGTAAACTTCAGTGCAGCAAAGCCAGCAGGTACTTTTCAGTTCTGATGTCAAAGCAGCATTCAGGCATCTCATTAAGCACTGGAATATTTTTTGTGTAGTTTCTGTCAGATGTAAGGGAACTTTTAAAATCTGGTTCATGGGGAATTACTCAGGACATTAAAAATAAAAATATTAGAGTAACTTTCTTGTCTTGTATCTCTTGTGACTACAAAAATGTGCATAGGAGAGCAGGGAGAGAGTTGAAATAGGCACCCAGGTTAGTTCCACAGTATCTGTTCCACAGTGTTGACATCAATGACCAAATTACTTTCCCCTTTCTTGTCTGCCTGTTAGTAGTACAAAGGGACCAATATCTGCCTTGAGAGGACACTTGATGTGGCTTCATAGGAAAAAGGGCTGTAAGGACATCAGTACTGTAGAGGTTTCCACCTTCTGGCACATTTCTGGGTCTGGTTCTTGGAGTTGCAGGAGGGAGAAATGCATGGTTGTAAATCTTGACCTACATGTATCTCTGGGCTGTCTTTCATCCCCTCATGCTGCACCCTGAGGTTAAAGTCTGTGATTCCACAGTTTGTTGATCAGGTTCTCTTTAAAACTGTAAGCTGTAAAGAGTTTAAAAAAGGAGAGAATCTGCCAAGCTGGGCAACGCCTGCAAAGATTTATTTCCTTTTGTCCCTATGTTAAACATTTTCCCTTTCAGCCACTTTCACTGGACTACCAGTGCCAAACAAAAAGAATAGGAGCACTGCAGGGGAATAACTGCCAGTAGTTTGAGTCTTCCTTTACCTTGCACGTGCTGAGCTTAAGAAGTGGTGGCTTTCCATCATGGACCTACTGGCTCTTTCAGTTGGGTTCAGAAACTCATGTAAAACTCAAAGAAGAATGCATGTCTGGAAGATATAAAACAAGCTGTGGAAAAATGGGAGTGAGGTGGAAGATACCCATGTCTCTATATTTAGAAGTCAAGAGTATGTGTGCTCCCTCAGCAGCTGTGAGGAAATAATATTATATCGGAAAAAACCTGGCCTAATGGGTTCCAGCCTGCCTGTGGTGGCACTGTGCTTTTGAACAGCTACGGTATGAATTACAGCAGATCCAAAATTTAATCTATAACCCAGTGACCAAGTGGAAATTAGCAGGATGTACTGAAAAGGTACAGCTATACATTACTGAACCCTAGTTACAGAGGGATGGCTCTGGGGAGGCGGGGGGCAAAGTAATTAAAAATCCCACTGAGCAGATCACTGATGGCAAAAAGGCACCAAATTTTATGACACTCTGTAGCTGAGAATCTTTTATAACATGATAAATTGTATTTGAGTAAGATCCTTGGGGCTGAAGCAGCATCAGGAGCCCTTGGACATGTATAAGGATATGGGTTTCTGCAGGATTTAGCCATCAGAGCACCATGGGTCATTAGAAAAGCATGTAGGTCTTTCAATATAGTGGAACACAAATGTTGTGTGGCTTAAAATGAAAAGGTATGGTTTTATCTAGGAAGGGGTAAGCCCTGGGGAAATGAACTGTGTGATAGGGGAGGAATTTAGGACAGTCAGTGCTGGGAAGAGACCTGGAGAGGAGAATTTCCTACCTGCCTAAATGAAACTTTGCACACTGCCATCTGCCCAGGTAGACTTGTATTTCAGGCAAGTGTTAGAGTGCAGATCTTCCTTTTAACTTCAATTTCTTTCATCAGAAACACAAGGCCCTAACAAAATATATTTTGGAGAAAAAAATCTCTGGCATGGAAGAACTGAAGCAAAATTACTTCAATCTTTTATGGCCCCTGTTTCTAAAAATATAGATGACTAATCGAAATAATAAAATATTCACATAGTCAGGAATCTGTGTTTACAGTTAATGCTGAATTATATCCAAAGACATTTTTAAATGGGAATTTAATGGATGTCTTTGAACAGAATGCGAGTTTTTTTCTCAGTTCACTCCTCAGAGGAGGAGCTTTGGGAAATCACTTTGGAAAGCCCATCACTGGTAGCCTTGCCAAAAGCCACCATGCAATCCTGGGCAGCACATCCCTCTGTGTCTGCAGAGCACTTCCCCTGACAGGAGTTGTCTGCCTCCTGGGGTGGTGCTGTACCCTACCAGTGATCTTGGCAGCATGCTAATTTCTTGCTATCCAGGAATATAAAATAGCATTTTTCTTTTCTTGGTAGATGAGAAGGGTTTTGTGCCAGGAACTCACCAGAGGACAGATTGGGGGAAGGAAGCAGGTCTGAGGTCCCTCTCCATCCTGTGTGGCCCTAGGATTGGTGTGAGATGGGAAGGGCTGTGCTGCTGTGAAGGGTCCCAAGCAGAGGGATGAGTACAACTGGCTCTCCTGTAGCAAGTTCCATTTTGGAGCAGGAAACAGTGACCTGGTCTTGAAAAGCCTGGGATTTGACATCTGCTTCTGTCCCTGACCAGCTGAATATCCTTAAGCAAGATGTTTCAGTTCCCCACAACTCAGTTTTCCACCTGAAAAACCTATCAGCCTGAGTTTTGCATTCCCTTGTCATGGTGAAGAGCTGCCCAGAAGGTACATCTGACTTTAGAGCAGGTAGGCAGGCAGGGCTGCCATGGATCAGCACACCTTGAGGAAGCAAGCTGGCCCAGGACTGCAGATATTGGTAAGCAACAGTGTCAGGAGGAGTCTAAAAAATAACATTAATAAAAAAAAAAAAAAAAAAAAAAAGAGTGAGTTTTCTGTGGCAAGAGCATGGTGTCATTTGCTGTGGTTTCCAAAATTCTGGTACTGAAAGTAGCTATTGAGGAACACAGAGCTTTACAAACTGCCCAGTATGCTTTTTGAAGAGGTTTGCAAATCTATCTACCTTTCAAAATGTTACATTAGGGTTTCTAGGGTGGTCCATTAATCTAGATTGAAAGCGTGCTCTAGCTAGGGAACAGATGATGACGTGAGGATGAAGTAATCTTCCCTCTTCCTTCTGAGACCCAGTATATTTTCTACAAGGCACAGCCTGCTAGGGACTCACTAAACTGTTTCTCTTTCCCATCTCAGCTTCTAATTTCATAATATTTTTATATTGTTGGCTTCATAGGCTGACTGCCATTCCCTCCCTGCATTTTTTCTTCCCATTTACCTTTTTTTATTCTACCCCTAGAAATGCATGAATCTAAGACAAACTTCCCAATCCATAATACCTGAGGAGATCTGAAATGAGGTCAGAGAAATTCACCCATCCATATAGGATAATCCTGCTGCTCTACAGCACTGCTGGATGTACTGCAAATGCTACAGACACACTTGCAGGACTGATAAGAGAGCTAGGGGTGTATTAAATGGAGACAGTCCATGCACAGGAAAATCAGCAGGAGTCCTGTTTGGCCATCCCCTCTCTAGGAAGAATGTGGCGTTGGACTTCTCTGATTTCCTTGCAGTAACTCTGGAAATGACATCGCTGTAGCAAACCAGTCAGACCACTGCATGCCAAGGTCATTTAGAAAGTCACCAGTGACTTTCTGGGAAAAGAAGCTCTCACCACTTGAAAGGCTCAGACTGCTGCCACAAGACCTAGTTTCTCTTCTTCGCACCAGGCCTTGGTGCTTGCTCCCAAGCATGAAGGAAAATCTGCAAAGTAAGTCAATGTTTGCAGTTTCAGAACATGAAGAATAATTTCCTTCACTGTTACCAAGGCAGGACTGAAGGCAAGGAGCTGAACGGGCTCCCCCCTGCCCCAAGGGCAGCTGCAGGCATCTGTCCCTCTTGTTCCTTTGCAAGATAAGCCATTCCCATTCCTGATGCTGGGTGTTAAAACCTTCTGGAACCATGATGTTAAAGGACACCTATTAGTAAGCTAACATGGTCCTGTCCATCCCTTAAGAAAAAACATGACACCGAGGAGAACCTCATATTGCACCCAAAGACATGGACTGGCTCAAACAGACTTTGATGTTGGTTTCAGACACAGAGTTAGGCCTGAGGCTGTCTCAGAGGACCCTGGTAGTTTCCAAAAACTTTCCGGAGGAGACATTTCCATCTGCATTTGGTCATCCCTCCTGGTGACTCAGCCTGACTTAAATCAAGCTCAGCAAAATCCACCACCTCCTCTTCCTCTTCTGGGTTATGCTTCCCTCATACCCTCTTGCTGGGGCATGTAACACCACTTGCAAGGACATGGGTTATCCATTCATAACTGTGGTGGGACTCAAAAATAGTCCCCCAGAAAAGCCTCCTGGGAGAGGGAGGCTAATGGAAGATTTGGCTTTAAGAACAGTTGTTATAAACAAGTCCTTAATCACTCTTGGGAGCTGGAGAGTTCTCCCAGGCTTATTTTTGGAAATTTAAAAAATATTTTTCTTCATTTTTTTCTTATTCCTCCATCCATTTGGATCTGGAGTGTTCACAAGAGGTAAGGCAGTAGACATTTGGCCGATCAAAAAGCCATGGTGGGCCATCCAAATGTATGTTGCTCCCATCTGAGAGACATCAGTGGGATCAGGTAGGAAGTTCCCCCTTATAATGCAGGTCCCAAAACATCCTCGCTTCCCTGAGAAGGGGCATACTTGTGAACAAGATAAATGCATAGACATTACATGCAGCTCCTCTGGATGAAACCAGAGCTATTTTCCCCATTTTGGAGCTGATCTGTGGAGCATGATGCTTCATCTGCTCTGGTGCATGGCCCTTCACAGGTCCAGTCTCAGCATCTGGCTGTTGTGGTGGGATCAGGCACACACAGATGTCACTGGAGCTTGCCAAACCTAAGTGACACAGACTTGAACGCCAAGCGGAGGAAGGATGGTGGCTGCCATTTGGTTTAGAAAGCAGGATTCTGGTGCAGCAGCTCCACACATTTGCTCTGATGAGCTATGTGGGAGTGTGTGTGTCAGAAGGAGGAATATACCACTCTTCCCCAAGTAAGGAAAGCTCTGAAATGCAGTTCTATGTCAAGCAGTGGAAGGATTAATAATTTTTACTTTACAGCTGGGCTCCAATTCTAAACCAGTTTGGTCCAACATACACTGACTGTGACTGAGGAAATTACATCAACCAAGTTAAGCCTGAGGCTTGCTTTTTTAAAAAGGGAGAGCTGTATTTAAACACCACATCCCACTTCCCTTTCTAGCAGCAGGATAGAGTCACTTTTCTTCAACTCAGATCTGTTCTTGGATGTGTCAGCAAAAGAAGACCCCCTTAGCAAACGAACCGGATGACAGTCTTTGGATATGATCCAACTTGCCTGTGAAGTTGAATGGAGAACAAATGATACTCTCTTGAGCCAGGGAATGCTGTGGGTGACAGAAAAACACCCTGTGGTGGATGACAACTGTGTTTTCATAACCAAGCCAAAGCCTTGGGGTTACAGGAGAGGAAAGATGAGACACTGCAGTGAAACCACAGTGAGGAAGAGCTCCATGCCGTTGCCCTCAGAGGTGCCACTGTGGTTGCGCTGTGGTCACAACAAACCCATGAAGATGACAGGTGATGTTCAGCCTAAAACACTGCACCTCCACAGAGCAGCCCAGATTGACAGTTAATTTTTGCCTCAGGCAGAAGGAAGCTGGTCCCATCTAGAAACTCCAGTCTTACATGGCTATTTTGTATCATTCATACTTCTGGTAGGAAGAGTTCCATACATGGGACCTGTGTTTGTGTCCCCTACTTTCATTGCTACAGCAAAGACCATCAAAAGTTGGTTTAGAGTTCAAAGCTTTTGCTTTGACACAGTCTTGAGTTGTTACAGATTTCAGTACTAAAGCATCATAGTTTCCAGTAATAGGTCACAACATGTTTGCCAATTTTATTAACTTGGACAAAATAAGATAAAACTTACTTAGCTTTCAGAGTGTATGCACCATGCAAATGCCAACCGATCTGGGTTTAAAAACAATCTAGAGCTACAAAAAGAAAGGAAGATAATTATTTTTAGCTCTGATTCAATGCACAGCAGCAAGCCCCCGGTATCTCATAACGAGGAGGGTGGAATGATGCAGAGGCAGAGAAGAACAGCCTTAGAGAACAAAGCAAAAAAGAAAAAAGAAGAGGAAACTTCTTAAGCTATTATTGCCTTTGCAGTCTTCTTATCTGGAACTGAGTACAAGAAATAATTGAATTACAGTGCAATAATTACTGGGTTAATGAGGGCAGACAGGCAATTGCAATATTCCTGGTTTTCTTCCTTCCCTTTCCTGAAAATACTTAAAATAATTGGTAAACAAAGTGGGTTATTTATAAATACAGACAGACTATACATCCCAAACCAATACAGCTAAGCAGGGAGAATGGAAAAAATTGTTTGCCTGGGATTCGGAGACATTTAAAGGAAAAGCTTCCCTTAAGGAAACAGTGCTGTATACTGTCAGAGCTGACTTCACAGCTGGCTGTTAAACACCCAAGCTGCTTTAAAACTTGACTTGCTGAATATATAGTTTTAACTCCTAATGAGGAGTTAAGTGGCTCAGTAATTTATTTCCTTCCCAGGGGCTAATGGTCATGTCAGAAGGGAAAGGGCAGCTATCAGCCTTGACATTTCGGTGATCTCCATCAGGACTGGTAGAATTATCATCGCCTTGTTCGCCACAAGGCAGTGAGCTCTCCCGGTGTCAGGAGCACAGTGGGATTCTTTTTTTCCTTATTCATGTTATAGCAGCTTGTGTTATTCCTAGCCAGGGCTAAACACTGCAGGAAGGATGACAAAGAAGTAGCCTGTGCCTGGGGAAGTTTGTCAGGCAATCTCAGGAAGATGAGGAGCTCCCACTAGAAAGCCAAAACTGTGCCAGCTCATTAGTGCTCTATGGGGAAAGCATCTCCTAATGACATGGGATGCAACTACTTGCTACCTTTTTTAAGCATCAGGTTTTCTAACTCAGCACAGGTCAGCTCTAATCAATGTGGGTTTTAAGCCTCAGCTGCCAGCTGCTTTTGAGCAGAGCCTCTCAGAGCAAAGCAGGGAATGGTTTGCAGTTTTCCTTTTCTGCTTTTTCAGACCAGGCTGAAATCAGGAGGAAGTAAATATTTCATTTCATTTTGGTTCCTTTATGCCCTTGTAGGTGCTGCTTTGCTGAGGCACAGTCTATTGTGCCAAGCAGCAGTGTTCATAGCCTTATGTGGCTGCAGAGCTCTCACTTAATTTTTCTGCTAGAATTGCTCATTGAGTGAAATGAAGCTAAATCTTAACAATTTCCATGATAAGGCCAAAACAAGAAGTTAGTCTGTTTGCAAGTTGGGAAGCACTGTAAAAAAGTTACTATTTAAGCATACTAATAATGATGAAGTACAGATAAATTCTTGCTCTTTTGGGGTATTGCTTGGCTCAGTAACGATGAGCCATGTGGGCTAACATAGAATCAGAGAATGGTTTGGGTTGGAAGGGACCTAAAAGATCATCTAATTCCAATCCCCTGCTAAGGGCAGGGAGAACTTTCACTAGACCAGGTTGCTCAAAATCCCATCCAACCTGGCCTTGAACAGTGCCAGGGTTGGGGTATCCACAACTTCTCTGGGCAATCTCATATGTGTGGTAAGGTAAAGGAATGAACAAATCCTATTGTGCTGACACAACATGTGCTCTGAAGATCTGTGGCTGTGTATGGTCAGGTCTGCAGGTGAACTTCGAAGGTGAATGTGGAAACATAAGTCAGCTGGCTGGGTCAAGAGCTTGCAGAAAGGTGAATATTTAGATAAAAAAAATACATAGTATTTTTTTTTGTCTTTTTTTTTTTTCCTTCTCCTCTTTCTTCTTCCCTATTGCACATGTCTTTTGTTTATAAGTGGTTTTCAGGAAATGTCCAGTAGGAAACATCACTACAATTCTTGTTTTACAATAAGGTAGCTCTGGTGTTGGGATTGGTGTTAGCTTCAGTGAAAGAAAAATGTGGCCCCCTGATTTCCATGGATGAGGTAGGCTTACTCTGTGCTGGGTTGTTTGTCAGAGCCCTGTGTTTCAGCCTCTCCTACAACAAAATCTCTGGCTCAGTGAAGATAAGATCACAGTAACAGCTTGTCATACCTGTTGTCCAATTATATCAGTATCTAAAAACAGCTCCAAGTGAATAAAAATAGCTTTGACAGTGTGAATTACAGTGTTCTGTTGTGTGACTAATTTCAGTGCCTTGGTGTGATAACTTAGTTGCTGTAACAATTAAGGCTACACAACGCCTTGGTAACAGATATGAAACTCAGAGTTAGGCCCATCTTAACTCTCTGTCTTAGCATGTTTTTGAAATGGACTTTGCCAAGTCTTTTCCACTCTGCAGTCTAAGCTAGGAGGAGGTATAACATTTTTCCTGCTCTATTATCATGGCCATTTTAAACTTTTAATCTATATATTTCAATCCACCTGTCCCCCTGCTCCCGCTGCCTTTTGTAGCTGCAGCATAGAGGATTTTTCCAGAGGACAGGGCCAACTGCTGAATGCATTGCTTTGCTTAAAGGACACTGCTGACAATCCCAGCTCCTGTGAGTCTGTAGGTCATGCTGCTGAGGTCTAGCAGCCTCTTAGAAGCCAGGAAAAAGGGACATGTGAAGGGGCCCTCTTCCAGCCAAAGAAATACAAGCACATGCAAGACCATTAGGCCAGTAAAGCCAGCAGGGTTACACACACACTGCAAGATGAGCAGCTGCTTGGAAACTTTATTGCATGGAGAGGGAGGTCTCAGCACAGGCAAGATCTTCCAGCTTAGTCAGCTATACTGCATGATTTTGAATGACTTAATGAATAATGGCAGAGGAAGGGAAGGATGGTGTATAGGGTGACCCTTTTTCTTCTACAGAAAAATAACCACTGCCACAGAACCAGACCAAAGTTCTCCTTCTTTGGACTTCTTCCCCTCACGCTCTGCTGTATGGTTAGATGTGAGCACAAACATTGCTGAAGACTCAGCTTGGCTACTTAATCATAGGTTTGCAGCATGCCAGCTTCCAGGAGTATATTCCATTTTAAATTGCCTCTGCACTACTCCTTTGTACTCTGTAATTTGCCACACTGCGGGACACTGTTTTGCAGTGTCTGTGCTCCATTGTGTTGCATGTCACCTCATCTAAAGTTAAACTCCAAAACAAAATAAATGTTATCCTATCTGTTGAGCATTAAGTATTGAATAGGGGGTTTAGCTGAAGTTAGATGCTATAATTCATTCTGACATAGCAAAGGATAAAAGGGATAATAGGAAGCCCTTGCATAGCTAAGCTTTTTATCTAAGAAGCCTTATGGTATATAATTTTATCTTGTTAATATATTAATCTAAGAGTCAGGTGGCCAAGATTTCACAGTCCAGAAATAAAACCATCATGAGCAAGGATTCAAATGCAATATATGTCCATGCCACAAGCCATTACAGTACAGTGACATTTAATTTTCACGTGCATACAGAAACAGCTTTCTATGGACATTGTCTTGAAAAATTGGTGAGGTGGCAGGAGAGGGTGCTGAAGGAAGAAAATATTTGCTTTGACTCATGCAGGATAAATGCAGTGCCTGAATGGTGTTTCTCAGAACAAATTGCTATTCCAATTTTCTATCCTGCCCAGCTTGACTTCACAGGATTGTCTGTGTGTTGCATATGTTCCAGGGGCAAGGGGAAAGCCTGGGACAGATCAAGCTCTGAGACTTCAGGCATTTTATTTTATTCCCTAATTTTTCAGTTGTAAAAAGAGCTTAATGGCAGTTCCATTGTAACAAAGGTGCTATGAGGAAAGATTTCTGTGATGTCCCTGAAGCATGTAGATTAGAAAGATTGGGGAAAGGACCCCAGCAAATGATTTCCAATCCCATACGGTTAGTTTTTCATTTTTCAGACCTGTTCCTTTTGGATCATGCAGAGCAAGTGCCTCTGAGAAGTTTGTTAATGTGACTTGGGATCATCAGAAACCTCCAGGAAAATAGCTTCACTGGTAGTTTCCCAAAGGTTTTCTCCCAGCATGTGCTGTCCTGGACATACAGGATACCCACTTATTATGTCTGAACCTTGCTGTTAGAAGAGAGGAGAGATTAAATGCTCCTAGTGATGCTCTAAAACCCCTCTGGCTGTACTCAGAGATTCATGATCCTTTGCTTCATTTGCCTCAGGCCTCTGGCCACTGCCCTGCTTGCCGCACTCTGAGAGAGTGCCTTCTTAGGGTTTTATGTATGGTGAGAAGACTCATGAGCCACACAGTCCTTGGCCCCACTCAAAAATATTTAGGCTCAAATCTTTCAGGCACTTTACTTTCATTATTATCCATGACTGTGAAATAATTTCTTAAATGAAGAGATCAAAACCCTGAAATTTCACTAACAGAGAGACACTGAGGCATCTCTCTTCTTCAGGTTCCCAGCCTTGGGATCATTACAGAGGCAGTAGGCTGGGCACAGAAGTGAGGAGACAAAGCTCTTAGTGGTTTTTTAATGTCTTCATTAAAAATGAACATATTTTATGAGCATTCTCTTCTAATGTGTAATTTCACTTTGCTATGAAATCCCAAGTTCTTGGCAATGTCATCCCACTGGAGTATCATTCAGCAAATAACACAAAGCACAGGCTTTTACTGGACTTTCTAGGACTGCACAACTTATACTTCATAGGAATCCTCACTAATATTTGCAGGGATGATAATTTAAAAAATTGAAAAACAACAAACAAAAAATCCCAAGTTATTCCTCAATAAGAGCTTGAAAAATATTCCATCTGGCTTTTATGAAGTAGATAACGAGGATCAGTCTTCTGTACAGCTGCTGATAGAAGAAATCTCACAACTAAAAGAATGACAGCATAGAACCTCTTCCATTAGCAGGGACTGTCCCCGTGTACAGCTTCTGTATTCTCTCAGCTGGGTACACTGGCTGTATGTTTAATCTCCCCTGAGTCTGACAGGCCACCAGTCTCCCAAAGGCACAAGGTTCTGAGCTACATGGCTCAAGAAACAAGGTGCTGAGCATGAGCAGCAGCTCTCTAGACTCACTCCTTGTTATGCAGGCACAGCATCAGTTGCCAAGTCAGCTCTGAGTGCATCTACTCCCTGCAGAAAAATTGAAGATCCTGCTCAGACGAGTGCTCAGGTTAAATGGAGCATGGCTGATAGCCCTGAGACCTCAGAAGAGCATGATCTGTTTTATCCCCATCAAAATTTTCACTATGAAGTAACATTTCAGGGAACAAAATTATTTTGAAGTGTAGTTCAATTTGGTTAGCTTCAACTAGCTTAGCAAGCTGGAGGTGGGGGCATTTTAAGATTAAACACATGAAGTTTTTGTTTACAGTTTGGCATGAGGCAAAAATAATGGTAAGAGTTCCTCATTGGGAATCCAAATCCAGCATTTAAACTTGTGTGCATCTCATCTGTCTCTGCCTCTGAGTTCTGATTTATTTTCCCCCCCAGTCCCTTCCTGACATTTTTAAGCATTAAATGTTAATGCTCTAATGTGACTGCAGCCCCTAAGAAACACAGCTTGCATTTTTGTCATACTCAGAAAGTCTCACAGTAGTGTGTGAGTTTCTTCTTTTCCTTCAGTTTCCTCAAGTTTTGGAACCTCTGTTTCCAAAAGTGATGCCAGGTACTAGTACGTGTGGCCCCAGCACACGATGGGAGTGTGGCTATGGAATAAACTTTAAAATAAACATTTCAAACCTGAACACCAGACCAGAGTGTTATATATCATATCATGTCATATGCACTGAGCCCTGGGCTATCCTAGTAATGTAACTAGTCAAAATAAATACAACAAAACAATCAAAAATTATTTTTAGATGCTGACAAATATAATGACCATGAGCTAGCAAGGACTGTTTCACACAGTACTGGGCAGAACTGTAATGTGGCTTAAGTGTTTGATATCTTTCTTCTGAGGGATGGGAAATCCCATTTGCTGTGGCAGATGGAGATCCTTTTGTGTTGCTTCTCCTCTGGGCCGTGCTCTCCAATGCAGAATGCATTTCTTTACCAAAGCAGAGGTATCTGTCCCTTTCTGTTCCAATGTAGTACATCACCATCATGGTATTCGTGTTTGCTCCATAAGAGAAGTAAGTTACGGGAAAACATTCCTATTGTCAATTATGGTAACTTTTACAAAGTAGTTGGCTGAAGTTAAACCTTCCTAAAATTACTAGGGCTTCTAAGCACAAACATCCACTTCACATAGTAATCATGGCAACAAAAAGCCCTCCAACTTTTTAGCAAGGAAATGTTCTATTGTTTCAATTTGCTGTAATTAAAGCCTGCTCTTTGCATTAGAAAATCAAATTCCATTTACAAGATGAATAATTCCCTTGTGTTCTCTTTGCTTCCATTGTTCTGAAGCGATCAAACTTCTCCCTGTTTGGCTAAGAAAACCCTGCAGTTTTTTTTCTCTCTTAAAATTAACCCCGTATAACATGCAGAGTGACAGCAGAATAAGAGCTCTGTGACATTGCTGGTTGCAAGCTGACTTGTTTCTCCTTTCCCAGAGAAGGTACCTGTCCTCCCAGAGAAGGTGACTCCCTTGACTAGGGAGTTTCTTTGCTGGACCATTTCAACAGAGCTTTGCTTCAGAACTTGTGGATTTTATTCTTACAGTATTAACACACTAGTATATCCATTCCTGCAGAATCAGAAACAAATCTTAATTATTTGAGAGCAGATGGATGAGGATTTTTTGCTTGTTTCTTTCTCTCTTTTTTTTTTTATCCAGCTTAGATCACATATCTTTAACTAAAAAAAAAAAAAAACCCAAACCATACAGCTGTAAGCTACTTTATAGTTTAAAATGGGATGGTTATCCCCACAGATCTACAAAGAATGGATATGAAACTATGAACGCCATACAACCCCTCCTCTATTCCCTTTTCTCTCTCTCAATATCTGTGCTCTCTGCAGCTTACCAAATCCTCCCCCAGCCTCTAGTTATCACGGCAACAAGTCCAAGACCACCATTTTCTACAAAACTGCAGAATAATTTAGGTTGAAAGGGAGATCATCTAGTCTGACCTGCTGGTGAAAGTTACTTGAGCCACATAGGGCTGTGTTTCAAATAACTACAAGGATGGCAATTCCTCAGGTTCTCTGGACTCCTGCCCTTGGGCTGCACCACTGTCATGGGCATATTTGCAGGGGAAAGATCACTCAAAATTTTCTGCCAAAATTTAATACATTTCAAGAGTTTAATGCTATTAAAATTAGTTCTATTACTCTTAATAGCCAGGTCACGGTTAGCAGTAATGGATTTTCTCCTCTTGCATAAGGGACTCTCCTCCATCTCAGCAATCCGAGCACTGAATTTGAATCTTAACACAGCTTTAATGCTTCAGAGGCATAGGCAGGAGTCTCTTGTTTGTCAGGGAGAGCAAAAACACTACAGCAGTGAGCTGGCACAGCCTTATGAGCAGAGCTGTGAAGAGGAGATAAAAGTGGGAGCATGCTGGGGTGCCCAGAGAAATCCGTGTGCCATCCCACGCTTCCTCATCCAGCTCAGGCTTTGCTGCTGCTGCTCCTCCACCACTGCTAGCTCCAGGATATAAACAGCTCTAAGGATCAGGGGTGGATGCCAAGAGAAAGGTGAGTTGGTGGCACAGAAGGTGGGAAGCAAAGCAAATGGTTTCTCCTGAATAATTTGCTTCTTGATATTAAATGGACCTGAGTATAATCCCTTGTGGTGACACCATATGAGTCAAGAAGCTGTAAAATGAAGTCACAGGCAACTGGAAGACATTCTGGAGAGTATTGGGTATCTTATCTATGAGTGGCCTCTGTGCTTTGTCCAGAGATTAAAATATGTGAGCATTAAATATCTGGCCATAAAAAGTGACACACTATAAAAAGTGAAGCCCCTTACAGCTGGTTCCTTTAACAACATAAATCAGTCAAATATTACAGGCTTTTCATGCTGTTTTGAAAAAATAATTTTAAAAATCCTTAAAAGTTTGGAGTTTGTTTCTGTTTGTTTTTAACAATGAGCTTAGAGCAATTGTTTGGCATCACAAATGTCCAAAACTTTTAGCAAGAGCGACTATGATAATCAAGGAATTTTTGTTGGGGTATTCCAGTTTGCTATTTCTTTTTGTTTTAAAGCTTAATTTAACATTCAAAATCAATATTATAGTTGACTTTTTATTGCATGTTCCAGCTCTGGAATTTGAAACTACTTGATGCAATGTTTCTGAACATTTTGATTTAAAAATGTGAGTTAGAGGAAGCACCGTGAAATTCCTGAATCATGTGAAAGAGACCTGTCTTGACCTTTATATAACCAGATGGTTTTTATCGTTTTCTGTTTGGAGGGTTTTTTTGTTTGGTTTGTTTGTTTTGTTGTTGTTGTGTTTTTTCCCCATTTGGTTTATGCTAACACAAATTCTTGTCTCGCGTTTTTTGTTTTCATGCACCACGCCTGGCCTGATCTCCTGGGAATCTCTAACCGTTCCTGAAATTCAAGGGGAAGGATGTCCCTGCCACTGTGAGGGACTTGCAAACACTGCAGAGAATTTGTCTCTGGTATCCACTTTGACTTACGATCCTGCAGTGAGTTGGTGGAATGTTTTTGCTGGGCAGCGCACCCGACATTGTCCCTGCCGCAGCCTCCACCCAGCAAAACCAAATGAAATTCAGACCTTAATGAAGGACAAAACACAGTGCCTTCCTGACTCGAAGGATTTCTTCTCTAACAATGTTTCTTTCATGACTTGTTCTTGTGATACAGAGTTATCATTGTGCCTTAAACAATGACTAGCTTAAATCCAAAGGGAATCTGCAAGTTTGTGTCGCCTTATCTAAAAATACTGAGAACAAGAGAATACAGACAGAGCAAAATTCCTTTTCCATTTCTTTTCAACCTATTGCAAAGGTGGTGAGAAGCCTTGCCTATTTGTCTTTGGAAGAATCAGCTCTTTCAGAACCAGGTGGTGTCAAGATTGATTGATGTGAATTCAGTTTAGTGTCCTTGCCAACTCGTGGTGTGCATGGCTGCCTGTCTCAAACTGCCCCTGTGAAGGCCACATGCTGATACCCTTTCTCACAGCGGGCAATCTCCCATTCTCCAGCTAGTCATAATCACACTAGAGAGGGTTGGACTCAACAAGGGCAGTGCAGATGGCAGATCCTCGTGCACAATGTGCGAATGGCAGGCTCAGATCCAAAGACCTTGCAGAGCTTCACCAGCAGCCATTAGAAACCTGCAAACTCTGATTAATATGACAGATAATTACTGCACTGAAGTTCTCTAAAACACACGGAGACCACTGTTGATTCTCTTTGAACTCACCTTTCTAAAACCCTACTGTCCTATGCTAGTAGGAGTAACAATGGCAAGCAGTGAAACACAGTGTAAAAAACTGCAGGTGAAAAAAATAAATAGCAGGAGCGATGACTTGTTTTGGCAAAAATCAATCTCCCCATCCCTGTGCAGCATGGAGTTGACAGTGCATGTAACAACAACTGCTTGCTTGGTTAGGGTAAATCACACCTGGCAGATCTAATGGTCTAAGAGGTGAATACAGCCTTGTGACTTTGCCAAGGCAATGCTGGATGTCAGGCAGACCAAGGGAATTGGCATATCCAAAGCAGGTACCTGACACTAGCCCATGGAACACCACCATGCAGTCAGCCCTAAGTGTCAATCCTAAGTGTGGAGTGAGTTCTCATCCAGTTTGGGATGGCAATATGGCACATAAAATGAAAGAGCAGCAGCTGTCTTCCCAAAGGTGTTTGATTGTCACAGTTTGCATATGTGCATGCACAGCGAGAAAGAGTCAGAGTCATCAACAAGCACTTTTGGGATGGGTCTTAGTCAGCTTAAGTGAGTCATTCATCCAACCATTTCTCCAAGTTTGACCCCACTGAGTGTCCCGTCTTCCTTCTGTCCTGTTTTAGAGTCATGCTGGTGGCTTACCAACATTCCCTGATGTCACTTGGTAGGTATCAGGATAGGGATGCCCCAGCACCTTGCAGTGTCAGGTGACAAGAACATTCCCTGAGTCATGGGAGGAACAACGCACGTCCCATAATTGCTAGTGCACAGGTTAAAGGAGACATGCTCCATGACTAACACAGGAAGAATGTGGCTTGTTTACTGGCTGGCAAGAATGTGTGTGTGTGACATGGCTAAACGTAGTGTGAAATCAGAATTAATCAACTGCATGCTTCGGGACACTTGGGAGAAAAATTAAAACCAGATTTCAGGATACCTAGTGAGATTACTTTTGAAGCAGGAGATGCTGGAGCCATTCCTGAACCACAGCAAAGTCTCAGAATCCATCACAGGAAAAACAGACATCCCACAATACCCAGAACAATGTTTGCACAGAAATGACAGCCAACCAATATGTGCTGTGTTGTTTTTGTGGTGAGTCATGGTAGTGAGAACACACCAGGTGAGCAGGAATGAATGGCCTGCAGAGTGTGGGGAACTCGTGCTCTGACAAAATGCAAAAGCTTGTGTAACGTGGCGACAGCTATTTTTCCTCATGTCCCTTCAAACTTTGGAAAAGTCTCTCCAAAACACATGTTATTTGGCTAGAACAAGGTTTGGAGCTCTGGATGTGACCTCAGCTAAAACTTCACACACAGTAGAAAGAACACTCTAACATCTTACGTACTTTAATCCCTTATTTAGGCAGCAAACTCCTCACCCCAGGCTATGCAAGCTTTATTTCTGTCCAACAGAACTCATAGTTCCCGTGTTTCCAATTATTAGAGTACATACTACTTGGCATAAGCAAGGACTAGGATCTAGCCTTGAAACAGTAAGCACTTCAGGTCTGCGGGGTTTTTCTTGGGAGAACTCTTTGGTTTTTGCAACGTGTATAACGTCTGGCAGCAATTCACCAATACTTTGGCATGGTGGCTCTAAGCCTCATGTTCTTGAGTGCAGCTGTGTCAATGCATAGCTATCTTCCTAGTCATGGTGTTGGGATTCATGAGATAAGCTAGAAACAGACTTTGGTCTCTACTTAAAGGGCCACCCTGCTGAGCCTTATTTATGTTTTTGAGCCTTTCCTGCCACATCTGGCTCAAGTATTCTCAGTTTGAACGGATGGTGTTGATTTCTCCTCCCTAGGTCTGTACCAAAATTCATCTTGTCACTTTTGGAATGTCCCTCTGACCTGTGTAGACTGTTTTGAATTTTGATCCTACCCACCCAAGTCCTTGCAGGCTTTCTGACTCCACCCACAAGCTTTGTAAGTATATGCTTTTCCACACCCTCTGTCATTAATCAGCTATTTCTGTCCTATCCTTCAGGTCAGTCATCCCATCAAAGAAAAAAGTGAGTTTGGTACTGCCATGGTGGTGGGGTTTTTTGAACAGCTAATTACCTTCCAAGAACTTAAAATCCTCATTTGTGCCAGGGTCTTTCCAGTGATCAAAGCTAGGTTTAATGCATTTGCTTTTAGTTAGCCCAATGCTGTTCAATTCCAGGTGTTCAGGGGCTTGCTTGTCCTCCACTGGTTCAGTATTTCTCAGATGTTTTGCTGCCCATTCCCCAGATGCTGCTGACCTGAGCCCACCTGTCTCCTCCAAGCAGCCATCCTACAGGACCTGTTCCTAGAGGAAGACCTCTATATTGTCCTGCTGTTCTTCCTCCTTCATGTTTTCATT
The DNA here is from genome assembly GCA_013399835.1 of Leptocoma aspasia. Taxonomy (NCBI): domain Eukaryota; kingdom Metazoa; phylum Chordata; class Aves; order Passeriformes; family Nectariniidae; genus Leptocoma; species Leptocoma aspasia. The sequence goes on along the minus strand of VXAX01007367.1, from coordinate 558,933 downwards.
TCAATAAAACCTGGCTCTCAGATGGAGAATCACACGAGTCAATTCCACCAACAGTGCAGGCCCTCCTGCTTGCCTAAATCAGCAGAGCAGCCTTTTGAATCATTCTGGCCTTTTTCCTTTGTCTTCATGGGAATTGGATCAAGCCTTCACTGAAGGTGTTGTAATAACTAGGCAACTTGTGCTGCTTGTCAGGGAGGCTCCTCAGAGAAGTTCAAAGTCTGCTGGGAGTGGTTGAAGCCATTAAACCATTTTAATTGTTGGTACAGGACTTGAAATGTGAGAGACAGATTTTCTCAGCAGAGTATTGCAAAGATGCTAATTTACGCAATGTGCTATGTTTTGTGTGAAAAGTCTTAAAACGTTTTCTCTTTCATAAACCAATGACCTGATCCTCAACAGAGCTCTGGTTCTACACTGGGGCACTATCCTCTGAAGATTTCCTCTGAGAATTTGGGACTAAGGGAAAGTTTGACTCTACTTTGGGCAAACAGAATTTTATACATGAAGGGAAGGAAGACAGGAAAAAAACCACACAGAGACCTGACTGACCCCTACTTATATCTGAGAAAATTAGGAGAACTAAGAGTCCAGGTTTTGCCTATGTGAATAATTTTAGGATCTCAAACACAACTGTTCAAGGAGTAGAGACTAACCTCTTATGTTTTTGTAACCAAAAAACTCCCCACCAAACCCAAAGAACAAGCAAAAGCAAACCCCCCAAACAGCAGAAGTTTAAGTTTTTATATAAGTAATATATAAGTCTGGGCAGAATCACAGTGGCTGCTAGAGTAACTGCAAAATCACTGAGTTAAAAAGCTGTATGCATGAGTTAACTAATGGTCATGAAACTCTTGGAAAAGTAAAAGGTAAACAGGAAATAGATTTTTACACATTTCTCTAAAATCTGTTAACAGGAAAATCAATAGTGGTAATCTGGTAACTACAAGTAAATGATAAAATTACAAATTATGCAAAATAGTAATTTATTCAGCTGAGATGCTGGCTGTCCAACTGCTGATGACCAAAGTGCTGTGTGAAGTGCTGAAAGCTATACGGAACAAACCTTTCCAGCATATTGGTTTATTTTTCCTCTTCTCCTGCTTGGCTCTCAAGGTGCCTAAAATCTCATTGCCTGCATCTTTTCCACAAAAACCCATCTGATGCTTGCCTTTGGGTGCAACCACAGAAAGCTTGCCCTGGCTGAGACCTTAGGCACCTGGCTCACCAATTCTGACTCTCCCCTATGCCAGATTCACACAGCAGTGATTTGTGGGCATTTTTACTGGAGGCTTGATGGACTAGGTCTCAAAGAAAACATTAGCTGGGTCACAGCTCCACCATGTCCCGTGTTTCTCATCTGGGAAGTTCAGGAGATACCACCACTGGAGGCCTGGAGTACACAAGCTTCTGTAAGCATGGCCTCGATGAATCTGCCTGGGGTCAAGGAAGGAGTAGATTTTTTAGTTCTTTTCTATCCTTATGACCCAAGGGGTATCTCAGTCACCTCAGATGTGGGGCATGAGAACCAATTCCCCCCTGCTGTTTATGGAAACTGGAAAATGCATCCCATGCTCTGCTGGAGATTGTCTTCTCTAGCTTGGGTTCCTTGTGTTTCTCTCTAGGATGAGCTGTCCTACTGAGCGTTGGTGAGCCACTGGTTGAGATCTCCTCTGGAAGGGAGAGGTCTGGGTTTCAGACTCAACCCCAAGCCAAGTAAAGCCTTAATCAAGGTATGAGGATGACTCACTTCTGCTCACCCTTCTGACTGTATTTCTCTGTAGGATGTGACACGCGTAACCTGGCAACACAGCACTGGTGACATCACTTTTTTTGCAACAAGTTTGGCAGCTATATAGAATGCCTTACAGGAAAAAGATCTCACATCATAGACATTGGATTCTCAAGGAAAAACTCATGTGACTGTGTGCTCTGCTACTCTGCCCCTCATCCCTTCCTCCGGGATTTTATTAGAAAGTGGGCTAATTTCAAGCAAATTTGATAAAGGTTAGATGTCTCAAAAATACAGAGTTTCTAAAAGAGCCACAAATATTGATGGCCATGTAGAACAGAGATATCCAGATTAGCAACCCCACTGAGAGACTAATGGAGACTCAGTTTTATTAATAGAGACCAGAAAATCAAAAAAGGAAAGAGCCACCAAGAATCAGACTTTGTAAGTCCCACCGCTGATGAAATTGCTAACTCCTACTTGTTGTTACTTGTCTTCATAAAAATACTGCCTGTCTTCTCCCTCGGGCATCTGTTACAAATGTTACTGAAGATGTCCTTGCAGAAAGAAAACAATTACTTTAATAGCTCCCTTGAACAAGAATATAGGCACTGCAGTTAATCAGCTGCCTTTTCGAGCCCTTGCCCCTTAAGAGCCCAGTGCAGCAGCTCTGAAAACACAGGCTGTAAAAACATGATTGCCAAGCCCCCCAAGGCTGTGTGAGAGCTGGAAAAGGCGCTGCTATCACATGGTGGACTGGTAGGAACTGCAATTGCTACCTGAAGACTGAAGGCAAACTCTTTGTTTTTCTGTTGAGTAACATCTTCTGGGTCCTTCTATCCCTCATCATAAAACCCAGTTTATTTGTTCAGAGCCTCTGAAGTGTAGATGAGGGATGTTAGAAAGTGTAAAAATAGATTAATTGATTCTTTGAAGACCATCTTAAAATGCTAAGAAGTTACTCTTTAAAATCTATTGGCCCGTAGGCTGATTTTTTGCATCGATTATGCCAAAAGACATTGCTCACCAGTACCTGCTCCCACTCCATCAGGTTCAAGCACTTCCATATGATCCTTAAACATTACATTTGTAGGCCTGAAGTACTGCAGAATCTCCTTCAGATGGAAAAGGTTTGGTTTTGTTCTTTCCTCTTCAATGAATTCCTGCAGGGAAGAGGTGTTTGAGACCTCCAGAGCTGGCATACAGGTGACACAACCCTTCCCCTGTGTTTCTCATATGGCCAGCTGCTTGCCCTGGTGCCACTCAGCTGTCCAGAAACCTCTTTCACTACCAGTTTAGAGAGACAGGATGTGAGATGTTCAGTTGAGGAGGGCTGTAGACAGTGCTAAAGCAAGTCCAAGATCAACAAATGGCCACTGGGCAGTGATAAAACCATTGTTCTCTAGCTCCTTACTTTGTAACACTGTCCAGTGAAACAAAAAAGACTCTGCAGGAAGAGTGATGGCTGCTCCCAAGGGCCTTTTGAGGGTGTCCCCCCACACCTCTCACTGCTGGAACCTGCCTGGCCCTGGGAGGTCCCCCCCACACTCACACCCTCAGAGCAGTGAAACTCAATTTTGCTGTCACTGAGAGGTTTCTAAGCCAGCCCTGGCCAGCAGCCAGCTGCTCAGTAGGCAGCAAGCTGCAGATCCTGAGGAATATGCCACCCACAGTGTCTCAGAGCCCTCTAAACCTGTTGGGGCTGACGGAGATTCAGGAATCCTGGATTCATGGCCCCTTGCCAGGATAGGTACCAAGCAGACTAGGGAGGCTACCTGCCAGCCAGTGGTCACCAGGAGACCATGATCAATCCATCTCTTCTTGAATTAATTTACATACACTGAGCTCAGGATTGGATCAAAGATAAAATTTAGTATCTACCTGGGTATCACAAGATCAATTTTCTGTTGCCTACACTGGCTGTCAATAATTTTGCCATTGTTTTTCCAATAATTTACTGACTGAACCTCATTTTAATTGCCTCAAATTAATGGATTGCCTAACACTGATGTCAGGCCAGCTGATTAATCCTTTTCTCATTTGTTTTCTGTTTAACTTGTCAAGATGTAAACCAACCCTGTACCTTTTTCACATATTTTGGTGATTTCCTGGAATGTGCCAAAGGTTGACTCAGATCTCAGCAAGCTTCCTGTAACTCTCAACAACAACAAAAAATACAGGTATGGAATGATAATCCTCTCATTCTCCCCCCAGCCCACATTTCACATTAGACTGAGGTCATACTCAGGATTAGGTGATGGGACACTTGTTGCATCCCTCTCAGCTCTGCTTCCTCAGCTGCATCCAGGTGCTGCAGATTCAAGAAACGTTGAGTAGATGCTGTCAACAGAAAGTGCTGGACAAAAGGGACATCTGTTTTCTTTCTGAAGATGCTCCTGCCTTTTTTTCTGAAACACAGAAAACCTAGTGCTGCCTGCAACCTAAGTGATGCCTCAGATAGATTTTGGGGCTTTTCAGCTTCAAAACTTAGTTAATGAGCCTGGATCAATGCAAAACAACCTGCTGTAGAAAGCAAAACAGTGTGTTCTCCATTGAGATAACAGCTTGTGGAGCTATTACTGTAATAATACTGCCTTGCAAAGAATACTCATTTCAATGGTTAATTGTTTCCAGCTCTGTGCTGGTATCATCCCAGCAGGAATAGGCCCAGCATGACTTCTGCTGCATTGGCCACTGCGATCGCAGCGCACAAAGCACTTTGTGGAAGCATTTAATCACCTAAGCGAGCACTTTCTCCGCTCCAGCAGTCAGCAGAGAGCCAATGCCCTACTGCAGCCAGTGCCCTGATGCAGCCAGTACCATTCCCGTAATGATAATTTGCTAACTCCACTGCTCGGGTGAACAGAAGGGAAATGTGCGATGCAGAGCATCCAGAGCCGGTGTTAAAGCACCTGTGCCCCTGTGCAGTCTGAGAGCCTGGTAAAGCCTGGTGCAGCCTGCACTCGCTTAAGCACATTGCATTCTCCTTCGCCAAGAAGCTGAATAAATTTAACTTTTTATTTCAGGTGGACCCAAATCACTTCCATTAGCTTGTCATGAAAAATACATGTACAAGGCGTTATTGCGGGTGGTTTCATTTTCGTTAGAGGGCCAACCAAGAATCCTGATGTTGAAAATACACATGTACCATATTCTGTGCAGCTAAAAGAAATACGTAGAGAGAGACTGTCAGCATAAGGCAGCATCAGGGTGCATAGCTGGCACCTGCAATCATATGTTTGCCCTTTCTTTCAATTTCCCCTTCCTTTCAATTACACCCACCGATATTTCAATTCATTGACATTGCAGTCACTCCTGTGTGGGCACAGTCAAGCTAGTTTCAAATGAGCTAATTTGGCTACAGATTGCATTGCAGACAGTGCAGCATGGGACTAGATGCAGTAGAAACTGGGTAGATATTTCAGTGGCTTCCCCAAAATGGGCTGTGGTGGGCTGCTGTGGCTCTCAGCGCTCGAACAAACTATGTTAAAGCCAGCTGAGGCACACGGGCAATACACAGACACGATTTCGGTGCAGAATGAGGTTACTCTCAGGAAAGGGCTGCTGCATGCTGCAGACCACCACCCCGGCTGAGGCAGACCTAGTATACAGAGCTACCGTGTCCAAAAGCATCATTCTGTGGGGAGTTTCAGTTTGTTCAGCACTCGTAATAGCTTGAGATTAAGGAAAAAAAAAAAAAAAAGGAAAGGAAAAAAATGCAGACTTTACCCTGATGTATAAAAGCATAGTGCATGCAGGAGCACAAAACCAGTGGAGATGACGGATGAGGCTTTCATGAGGTCTGAAAACACACCTATGCCCCACCAGATGCAGAGAGACGAGCTCAGGGAGCTTCTGGGACAGTAATGCTGCNGGGCGTGTGTGGCGGCGCGGGATCTGTCCGCAGCTGCCCCGCCGCAGCCCGGTCCGTCGCCTGCTTCCCGCGGAGGTCCATGAGTTGCGGGCGGGCAGCCCCGGCAGCGCTCCGCGCCCGCTCCCCCGGCTCCGGCGGCGGCCCGTGGCGGCGGTGAAATGGGGGGCAGCCTGGGCTGCCACCGCTCCATCCCCCGCGACCCGGCCGACCTGTGCCACAGCCGCAAGTTCAGCGCAGCGTGCAACTTCAGCAACATCCTCGTCAACCAGGAGAGGCTCAACATCAACACGGCCACGGAGGAGGAGCTGATGACCCTGCCCGGGGTCACCCGAACGGTGGCCCAGAACATCGTGGAGTACCGCGAGTACATCGGCGGCTTCAAGAAAGTGGAGGACCTGGCGCTGGTGAGCGGGG
>VXAX01007367.1:387195-551877 GCA_013399835.1 Leptocoma aspasia | reverse complement strand
GGCGGCGGCCCGTGGCGGCGGTGAGATGGGGGGCAGCCTGGGCTGCCACCGCTCCATCCCCCGCGACCCGGCCGACCTGTGCCACAGCCGCAAGTTCAGCGCAGCGTGCAACTTCAGCAACATCCTCGTCAACCAGGAGAGGCTCAACATCAACACGGCCACGGAGGAGGAGCTGATGACCCTGCCCGGGGTCACCCGAACGGTGGCCCAGAACATCGTGGAGTACCGCGAGTACATCGGCGGCTTCAAGAAAGTGGAGGACCTGGCGCTGGTGAGCGGGGTGGGAGCGGCGAAGCTGGAGCAGGTGAAGTTCGAGATCTGCGTGAGCAGCAAGGGCAGCTCGGCCCAGCACTCGCCCAGCTCCCTGCGCAAGGACCCAGCCTCTGAGCACCACCTGTCCGCCACCAAGATCAACATCAATACCGCCACCCCGGCACAGCTCATGAGCATCCGTGGCATCACTGAGAAGATCGCCAACAGCATCGTGGACTACCGTAAAGAGCATGGGCCCTTCAAAAGTATCGAGGACCTGGTAAGGATGGACTGCATCAATTCCTCCTTTCTGGACAAAATCAGGCACCAGATTTTTGCAGAGCGCTCCAGGCCCCCTTCAACAAATACCAATGGTGGCCTCAACTTCACGGCCAAGCCTCACCCCAGCCCCACCTCTCTAAGCCTTCAGAGCGAGGACTTGGACTTTCCTCCTGGGGGTCCAACCCAGATCATATCCACTCGCCCTTCTGTGGAGATGTTTGGGGGAGTGAGAGATGGCAGACCTGTCTTAAGGGTGGCTACGTGGAACCTGCAAAGCTGCTCCATCGAGAAGGCCAACAACCCAGGTGTGCGGGAGGTCGTGTGCATGACGCTGCTGGAAAACAGGTAAGAAGCAGCACCTGACCTGCAGGCCCAGCTCCACGCAGGACTGTAGGCTCATGCCTTTGAGGTTTAGGCATTATAGAGTCTTGTTGTGGTCCTAGTGGGACTCACTCCTTCCCAGGATTACTAAATGTTTCCTATTTCATGCATGAAACCCCGTTTGAGTCATAATGCTGGGACTGTAGTGGCTGCCCCTCGGTAAAGCTGCTCTAACCCTCGGTAGGCAGTGGAGCTCCTGAGGAGGTGTGTGCGTGTGTGTGTGTGTGTACACACAGCTGTGCAGGGGAGACTGGGCTGTTACAGTCGGTCGCCTTAGGCCTATTAATTCTTGGTCAAGGGTTGTTTCTCCATTAAGAGCCATTTGAACATGTCATGGAGAGCTGCCTTTCCTGCCAGAAGCTGGAGGCCAGTAGCAGGAGAAGGGCTGTGTAACAGGTGTGGAATGCCACGGCTTGTCCCGCAAGGGTGACACAGCTTGTTAATTAGTGGTCATGGGGCATCTTCTGAGCTGGAGGGACTGCTCATCCTTGGGGGTGCGAGACATGGAGCACCTGCCTGGGGAGGCTGTGCTGTCTTTGTGCCCTCACTGCATTGACCAAGGTCACTTGGTGGTGTGGCCAACAGGATGGTACTTCAGGTGTTAATGAAAAGCTAAGTTTGGGCTTTGCTTTTTGTGTGTAATTGGGCAAGAGTGCTGGTGATGTCTGTCTTACTAAACTTTCTGCTGGATGCAGAAATGTAGATTGCAATAAGCACTTGGAAAAAACTCTAGCCCTTTCCTTTTCGTGTGTCAAATCTGTCCCAGCTGATCTGGCATGTAGTTTACAACAGAGGTAAAGTAACTTTTCTCTCTGGCAGCCATTCAGACTTCCAGCAGGAAACGAATAGGGGCAGCAGACTCTTGGGCTTCTGTGAAGGGGATGTTGTGGGGAGGGGAAGTGCTCATGAACTGTTATCTCTGTCCTTTTCCAATAATATGCTGAATAACAGCTCTTGTCGGTGTGGTTGCAGAGGTCAGGCATGTGAGCAGGATGGAGACAGTGATATGAAATCCTCAGCTGCAGTACAGTATTTGTGGCCAGGGATACCTCTGCTATGCACTGCTTGGGAGCCTGATGCTCCCACGTAGGAAATATCTGTCATCTCACAGCCACCACTGTTTGATACCCAAGATGAAGATAATAGACCAGCAGGGTTATTGAGATGTTACACTGATGGCTTCAGCCTAACATCTGTCAGTATTCTGCTTCAGTAATTCAGTTATCCTGTGCTTTGTGCTTTGCTTCCTCCTTTTTTTTTTTAATTTTTTTTTTTATTTTTTGGAAGCAGCTGGAGTGAGGAGCTGGTGAGAAAAGAAACTCATTATCACTAGTCTCAGAATAACCCTAGTAATCCAGTTTTGGAAGAAAAGTGACTTTGGTGATTTATTTATACTTTTTATATACATATATAACAGATTTTTAAGGACCTCATCCAGTAAAGTGTTAACTGTCACTTCAGCATTTTGGGGGCAAAAGCTCCAAACAAGATGGCCCGCCTATTACAAAAACCAGGGAGAAGTAGTGGCTTATAAAATAAAGCTGCCTTAGCTCAAGCTGGCCACTGTGTATGCAGAGTGTGGCCCTAGAAATTTGTTTAATTTTTGCCCTTAGACTGCATGGTGCTTAGCCAACACTGTCTGGCGGAGCCAGCAGGCACTTAATTGTGCTGGGTGCTGTGAAATGTCTCCTGGATACTTTGAAGTTTCAAAGGAGCCTGATAGAAGTACTTGTTTTTGTTCTTTTTTATTGCACATATCTGTGTCATCAATCACACAGGGTGAGTACAATGCAATTGTTTTCTGTACTTGATCCAATTTGTGATAACGTGAGTAGCTGGAAAGAAATGAGAGCAATGTGCATCCACAGACAAGCCTGCAAAACTTTCCTAAGAAAATAAATGTGGGAACAGAAAAAAGGAACACTATGCAGGAAAAAAATATACGTTGGGAAAAGCCATACTCAGCAACTCAGGGAGGAATTTCCTCTTGCTTGTGTGAGCATTGTTGGGGTCTTTGGAGCTCTGTTGGAGCTTTGCAGCTGCAGAACAGCCTCAGCTGAGGCCAGAAACTGCCTTCATTCTGCTTTTGAGCTCTGCGGTCTCACTCCCAGCTCATGTGTACCCTGGGAATGGACAGAATGCCTTGCAAACTAATCTTTGCCCAGGTAGATCAACTTCAGTAGACAGTCACCTGGAGAAATTCACCTCTTGCTTCTCCAAGCAAGAATATATCACTGTACTGCTCACCAGTGCTTCAGCCTCACAAAATCCATGGGTGTGTTTCCAAGGTGCTCTGTGGGTGTCCCACATGTGTTGCTCAAGTCTCCAGCTATGACCAAGCTGGAGGTGGATCTGAAAGCTGTTTGGCCTGACAGTAGGTGCTCTCGTGAGCTGTGCTAATGGGCACCTGCTTGCTGCTGCCCTTATCTGCATGAGTAAGTGTGCTCCTTCATGCTGGTCCCTTGTAGTCAGGGGTGGTCTCAGGTAGTGCAGGATGCTCTCAGGAGCTGGAGTACTGTCTTGTTGCAGTACATACAGCTGGAGGAGCTGCCTCACTTGGTTCCTCCTTTTTTTTTTTAAAGCACTGAAGTCCAGAAATAAAGCACAGCAAATCAAGAAGATTAGTAAAGCTGTGTAAAGAGAGGCAAAGAATCTTAATTTTATGTATTTGGGACTTTTATGCCAGTTAAGTCTTGCTTTGGGTCTTGTCTTGGAGCTTGCTTTGGGGTTTGCTTTTTTAAAATTTTTTCGTTGGTTGGTTGGAGGTTTTTTGTGTTTTAATGACCTGGTCACAGCAAGTGGCTCTAAAATGCCTTGGGGCTGTTCTTTCAGGTGTTAACAACAGGGAAAAGTACTGCTTCTTTCCAGGTGAAGCTAGAAGGCTAAGCTCCTCCTGTCTTCCAGCCCTTTGCATTGAGGGAACAGTTGTCCAGGAAGGAAAGAGGGCCAGACTTTCATTCAAACCAAACAAAAAGCAAGAAAATGTCATATTGTAACCTGCTGAAGGGAGAAGAGGAAAAAAAAACCTAATTCAAAGTCTTCACGCTTTTTCCCAGAAGTGCTAAATTTCTGAAGAGCAGTGAAGGGAATGTACACTAAATCAGTAAGCATGACTACTACTGCTAAGCTATTTTGAAATTCATTGCTGTAGTGCAAAAATAATGAAATACAGCAAGGTCCTCACCCTCTTTTCTCATATTACAAGGATCTATGTTTATCACAGTGTTTGAAGTGAAGGAGTGAGGTGTTTTCATTCAGAGGACTAGAGGGTAATTTTAGAAGAGCTTAACATGATGAACGAGGAGGCGAGCATGACACATAATTGGATTGAAGTATCAAGTCTGGGATGAATTTGCCCAAACCTGTGGTGTTTCTTGCAGGTGTTGTTCAGAAAAGCTGGGATTTATTGACAAAGAGTCAGAGTTGGCCTGTCTCTGGGGATGCAGGTCATTCCCTCTATCTGACCTGCACGTCCTCCCCATTCTCAGAGGGAATGAGGGAACCAACTGCTTCTTCTCACCAAAAAAATATAAAGAAAAATGTAGGGTAAGAGCAGCATGATCAAAAGGGCAAGTTCAGGTCAAAGACGACAAGGGTTTTTGTGGAGAGTAAGTAGCCTCGTGTTTCCAACCCCAGAGGATATTTCCTCTGGACAAGGATGATGGAAGCACCCCAGAACTGTCCCATACCCCAGATTCATAGGGAAGGATACTTTTGCCACTCCTTATCCATAACTGCCTCAGGCAGTTATCCCTCCTTGCCATAAACTGAGCTTGTGGCTCCTGTGACCGCTTTCTCTGGCTGTCAGGTGTTGGGTGATCCCATGAAGAAGTGTGGGGCAGGCATGTGCGACACCAGCCGAGAGACAGGGCACCATAAAGGTGCAAACTCCAGTTCGACTGTGTGCTTCAAAGTCTGCAAGTAGTCGAGGGCAGTGATCAGTTGTGCACCTTCCCCAGCATGGTTGTCAGTGGAGGTTTTCCAGCTGGTTTTCATGATGTTTTATAATACTGTGCAGCAACTTTGTGAAGACCTCTTAACTTTTTTTTTTCTTGTAAGCACATTTTGCAGTTGACTGAACGAGGCTTGATAGAGGATTTGAAGGCCAGAACTTGTACTCTGTTTAAAAGGAGGGGGACCATGTGTCAAGATGATGGTGGCTCCAAAGGTCCATAGAGCCCAGCTCCGTTTCCTTTCAGATGTCAAGCAGTTTAAGCTGTTGTTTCCTTCTGCCGCTTTATTTGGTCAGGTTCTTGCTGTGATTACACCTTCTACATGCAAAAAGTGTAAGTAATAAAGGCTTAACACTTGCTGCAAAAACTGCAGATTCACAGAAGAGGCCAGGTTCAAAGTGACCTCAGAATATCACCTGACCCAGCCTTTCCTGGGAAGGGGAGCCTGGATGAAATTATCTATCACTGTGTCCAGTCACACAGGCTAGAGGTTTGAAAACCTCTAGCAGTGTGCTTCTTCTGCATCCCTAGGAGGTTGTTCCAGTGATTGACTCTTTTCACTATAAAAAAAGGTATTACTTGCATGCCTGTAGAGTAACAAATACAAATACCAGTATAAGGTTTGTACTTAGCACTGGTGTTGGTTTTTTTCTTGGCATGGACAGCAAGCCTTTGGAACATGTCAGTCCTTTTTTTCTTCCCAAGGTTTGTAACTAGTTAGTTGTTTTCAGTTTGGTTACACAGAAGCATAGAGGTCTCTCAAAGGCAAGAAATTAATCTCAATTTCTGTGTACGGGACTTAAATCAGTGTTTCAGCTGGGGGAACAGTAGGTAAACCTCAGCCCAGAATTGCTTCCTGGGAGGCAGTGGGTGGACAGGCAAGCCCTTGCTGTGGCACCATACTTGGAAGTTCCTCTTCATAGCCTTACCTACCCCAGGAGACCTTAAGCACATCCTCTTGTCGCCCAATAAAAAGAGAAGTTTCTGAGCCAACCTCTGAAGCAGTCTCTTCCTATCTTAACGTGAGGAAAACTTAATCTTGCTCGGGCCCCTGCACTGGTGCTGGAGGCAGGAGAACCACTTTTCCCATTGTTCCCCTACACTAAATAACAGGGTGGGGCTTTTACTTTCCACTCCAGTCTCTTAGTCTGGGCTGAGAGGTGGGGTTTTACAAGGGGCAGCTCTTTGCTGCTGGGGCTTGTTAACTTGCTTGGGAAGGGGTAAGGTGGGGTACCTTGCCTCCGGGATTGTATTGGGTTTCCTGTCAAGATGATGGAAAAAGACTGCACCCCACAGAACAGACATCATAGTAATTTATCATGGTAGCAGTGGTGGTTGTACTTGCACGCTTCAGAGGCTCATCACCAGCTTGTATCTGTTGCTTCTACGCTGTTGCTGAAGTTCTCAGTCAAAGCCCTGAGGTGCATCTGTTTTATATCTCTTTCTTTGTAAGGCTACTTGGTTTTCCCTCCATTGGGTTAGGCTGGAGCCTTGCCAAGAATAATTCCCTTGCAAGAAAAGATCAGGAAAGAGGGCCTGGCTCGAGTAACCTGACCATTCTACTAAGTCTTAAACGGCAAAAGAACAAATACACCCTCTTTTCCTTATGTAATAGAGAGGAAATCCTGCCTGCTGCAACTTCAGAGAAAACTTAAGAAAAAAAGGAATTGTTAGATGATATCATTTATGTGCACTTCACAAAGGGATTTTAATGAGCAGTAGAAAAAATTATGCATATAAAGCCACCATTAATTTGCACTTTCTGATACCTCAGAGGACAAAAAAATGGGGTGATGGAAGAGCTGTTGTTTTGGGGGTTGGCTTTTTTGTTGGTTTTTTTTGGCCTCCACCTGCATGAGACCAACAATATTTTACTTTCTGGAGACTAGTGGGAGCCTTGAACTACCTTCTGCATACCATCTGGCACGGGAAAGCAGCAGGTCAGACCCTGAGTTATGTCGTGTTCCAGTGAAATGAAACTCGACTGAATTACCCCTGTCCAGGAGTAAATTTATAAAAAGAAATGCCTATTCCTTTGCCTGTGTAAAATCACATGAAGGCCGCCAAGCTTAATGCTAAAGAGCACTGCCCTCTCCCTGGGGGTTAGGGCTCCTCTGAGGTACTGCTCCCATCTTGCATAGGGGTTCCAGCCCCTTTCAGGACTGCTGTTGGGGGAACAGGTGATGTCAGTTTCAAATTAATCAAATAATACATTAATTGAATTCCATTTCCAAACTTCTGTTTCATATGGATGCAGTACTGAGCCCCTTTACAAGGGCATCACCTGCTTCTCCTGAAGGAGGTAGGTTGCTTGTTCAAGATACTTTGCAATTCCTGGGTCTTTGCAGGAGAGATCAAAAGCAGTGGGTGGACTTGCAGCAAGACCGTGAAGGGCATACGCCATCCCTGTGTCCAGACACTTGGAGAAGGAATCTGGAGCCACGTGCTCTGCAGGAGATCTCAGGTGAATGCACTGAGCTCTTTGATCCTGCTTGGTCTCTGTTGCTACAGCCCCCATAGCTTTCCTTCCTCAGACATGACATAGGAATGTAGGACAGGCCCTTGAAATTACCCCTGAGTAGCTTTTCCAGGGATTTTCTGTTTTAAATGGAGATCTGGGCATTGTTTTAACTTTGCACAACTGCAGTATCAGCATATTTCCTGAACATTCAAGAGCTGTATCCAACCAGTCATTTTTATCTGCTTTAAAGTTGAGAATGTGGCTGGAAAAATAGTATAGTTAAAGGCTGGTTTATCCATATAAAATAAACATGATTCTTCTCCTTTTAAAAATTATAACCATCCCCTGCCACTATTACTTGTGCCATAAAGCTTGACTAAAATGAAACAGATCAGTGGGGAAAGAGTTGGTTCGTATATTATTCTTTCCTCTCAACAGGTCTAATTGATACATCTGGCAGCAATTAATGGCCACATAGTTTCAATCCATGCCTGCTTGACCATTTTGCACGTGTTATTTTGTGTCACTGGATTCATGTTGCACATTCCAGGTATTTTGGTAAACCAGAGCTGCCAGTTTATTCCTGCAGATCCTGAAGGGTTTGCTTTATTCCATGTGGCAAAGATTAAATGGGTTGGCTGATCTATGGTAATAAATTGGTGAATTATTAAGTGATGTTGTACTGCCCGTTCCTGAATCACAACCAGTGGCAAGAAGACTATAATCTCATCCTGCTTGACTTCTCAGAAAGCTTGTCCCACATGATTGTAGGACACAGACTAGGTACCTGCACATAGGGCTTTGTCCTCTAAACAGAAATATTTAATGCTTTGTGATTTTTCTGTGGTTTGGGAGCTTGCAGCACAACTGCAGGAAGGGTGGTTTTCTAACTTTGTCTTTGAAAAGAGCAATAGGACCATTCCAATAGGACCATTCCAATTTCTTACTGGGAAAGAAGAACCAAGGGTCTGCTAAGTTCCTGACAAAGTGCAAGCAGAAACTTGGTCAGTCGCTGTTAACTAGAGGAAAACACTGTCTCTTCAACCAAGGGCTGGTCTAGCTCACTGTGAACACAGGTCTCCAGCAGTGTTAAACAGGGACATTTAGGACAGATTTTTTTCAAATTTAGTTTCATCCTTCTTGATGGAGTTGAGCTTCAGTGTGTTTCTTACAGCTTCATTGTTAGGAAGACCCTGCTTCTTTAGTCTCTAATTAGTGTTTCTCCGAGAGTCTCACCCAAATCTTGATTTCAAGAGTTGGCTGGATGAGCAGAGAAGAGGTGATAGGTCATGGGTTACAGTGTGCATGTAACTTTAAGTCACATTGTTCTTCGTTGTGATGCAAGTGAAAGCTGACAGATGGAAGCACAGTGTCCTTACTGAAATAATTACAATATGCTGCAGTAATTTCTCAACACTATTATGTGGTGTGGTGATGGAGACAATAACCATGGCACATTAATAATAACAGTGCTTAAAAATAGGAATGTAGTAGCTTCTTCACTTCCAGGGTTTTTTTTCATTATTGTTTTGCAGAGGTACTGTGCTTTGTTTGAGTAATAGCTGATCCCCACTGATTTATCAGAGAGTAAAAGTGCAAGATGGCTTTGCTGAGGGGAGGAGCAGACCTACCAGAGACCTCCTTTCTCATGTTTGTCCTCTCTCATCTCAGGCCTGGGTGCTCCACAATGGATTCCAGGAGTCGATTCCAAAATGCCTTGTAAGGTGCCGAGAGCAGGGTGGGCATCATATCAGTATTAGATAAATACTAAGGGAATATATAGCTGTGGTAAAAAAGGATATTTTCTATCAATAAACTGTTTCATCTCACCCCTGGCATATAGAGCATATCCATGTCCTGATTAGACCATGTGGCATTTTCAAATAGCGTGAGTGTTTTAAACTGCTCAGTCACCATGGGGGAGGCTCAGTGCCACTGACCTCCTTTCCATCCCTGCTGCTCGGGGTTTGTGCAGGAAGGAACCCGGCATCAGCACCAAGCTGTTATTTTCAGTGCTTGTGGTAAAATGATTAGAGGCCAGCGAGTAAGAGAAATAAGTTTACCCTGCATGTGCCCCATGTGCGTGCATGTTCCAGAAGTTCAACTGTGTATAAAAATATAATTTAAAAAACAATTAATTCCTACTGAAAGATACATCTGGGCTTATATTTCGTGTATGCTAGGGATGGCTGAGAACACTGTAGATACTGGATGTGCACTGTGAGTGCAGTGGAATTAATGCAGCCTGCTTGTGCAGAATGGATTGGAATCCCTCTGACTGAGGCTGTCTGGAAGGGAGCCGCATGGCTATGCAGGCTGTCTGTCTGTCTGTTCTGTCCCTGTGTCTGTTGTGGAGTTGCAGGGAGAGCACAGTAATGCCCTTCTGCTCTTTGTGGTGAACATCCCAGTGGGCAAGCTATGCCTGGGAGCAGGTCTCACCATAAGCTTACGGATACAGATAAAGAGGAAGAGCCAGAAATTTTCCTTTTCCTTCTGCATGGCTATTTTTCTCCCTCTTTTTATAGGCGTTTCAGGTAACGTGCTCAAACTCCTGTGCAAATTTAGCTACAACAGCTGTCGGAGCCATTCACAGCTGAACGGGTTTTTAATGGGTTACCGAACAGCTAATTGATCAGCTCTGCTGTGGCTGCGTGAGGCAGTGGCAGCCTGCCTGCCCTAAATCCCTTATGCTTGCTGCACGCCAGTCCTGCAGAGCCGCTGTTCCCTCTGCTTCACGAGGCGGGTGGGATAAAGAGACTGTTGCTCTTGCCTTCAGACTTATCCTTCGACTCCTTGGTATTTATAGCTCCGTTGTTCCCCGCCGCTTCCGTGTCGCTGTGTCGGTCACAGCCCTGCGGGTGCGGAGGCGCAGGCGCTCCGCTGCCCAGGGCTTGCTCCAGGCTCACTTGAGGTAATTGCCGGTCAGCGCCCGCTCTCTCTAGCTCAGGCTTGGCTGGAGTGAAGGTTAGCCACCTTTCTGCCAAACTGGAAGCAGTGTGCTGTTGGATACACGCTGGATGTTAACTTAGAAACCCTATATTTGGTTTATTTATTTATTCTATTTAAACAAATAAGACCAAGTGTGGTTCCGTCTCAATGCCACTGAATTGCAGGGTGTTGTGTCAAAAGCAGGTCTTAATTTGGTGTTGAAAAATGAGCTGTCAGGCAAGTTTTCCTTTCATACATGCAAGGCAAATTCTTTGTGCTTTGTGTTTGCTGTCAAACCTACTGCCTGTAGAATGTTACATGACTACCTTACTCCTCTTTTTTACTCCTAAACAGGTAGAAGCATGGAATAGTGTGAACCTGTGTTGGGGAGGATAGTCTTAGCTGGGAACAACCTACATGACTTGTTTTAAAACAGTCTGCTTTTCTAACAGGCCAGCAAATTTCCAGTGGTAATCCCATTTTAAGCTAACATGGGCAGATACTGCTCTTCCACTGGACACAATGATGGGGTCCCTTTCTGTAAGGATTGCCTTAGGGAAATCTTTGATTTGTTCCCCTCTGGTGATGTGTGGGGCTGATGGTGGTGAGGCACATACCAGCACCACAATACATAGCAGAGGAAGTACACTGTGTCTGCAAGAGACAGATTCTGCCCCATGCACAAAACACCAGAGCTGCTGGTGAATTAAATGAATGTTATTGTCAAGAAAATGCTGCAGTGATACCTGACTACCCTTTGCAACCTTTATTCTGACCAGCCCAAGTTTTCCCATGATTCTGGCAGCAATGACAATGCAATTTTTGGCTATCTGTCTATATCTTCCTGCTAGTCCTTTGTACAGCTTTTTCCATTATCTCTAGCTGTGTTTACAGTCCCCTTTCAAAATCGATGGAGACTACCAGCTGCCCACTGCCCTCCGTGCTGGCCGCTCTCCCAAAAACACAGCGTACAGCAATAAGCAGCAGGCGGCCTGGGTGAGGGCAGAGGGGTTGGTACTGCTGGCAGATAGCACAGAGGTACTTCCAACACATCCCAGAGGGATCTCTTGGTGAAAATTACCCACTGGTTGCCAAGAAACCCCCCCAATGTCTTGTTTTAATTGCTTCTGAGTTCTCTAGTGCTGCACCAAAGGAATCAATGGCGTAAAGGATGAGATAAAGTTTCAGTCATCAGCTTGTGGATATAGATACAAATAGATATTTAAACAATGTCAATTCTGGGCTGTTGTCAGTAAAAGTTCTGACAGCATTGCTGGATGGAAGCTGTGCAAAAACCACCTCCAAGCATGTGGTGTTTCCCATTTCTATTTTAAACTGAGAGCACTTGGACTTGGCTGTGGTTTGACTTGCTTCTCTATCCATTTTTTCCTTTTTATTTTTGTGTGTGTGCAACAGATTTTTTGAGGAGCTGTATGCAAGGATGATGGTGACCTGTATTACCCAGCTGAGCTCTGAAATTTGGCAAAAAGAAACTGAAAGTAAGAAACTGGGCAGATATCTGTATATTGGTTGTCCATAGGTTGAAAGGAAATTGCCTCATAAACTTGCTTCTATCTTTGACCTTATCTTTGAAGCTTGCTCTTGCAACCTGAACATGACCCCTGCTTCCATGTCCTCTTTCCACCCCTAATCTAAAGCCTTTTCACTGGTTTTACTTGGCTTTTTGTCTTGCCATACCTTGAACATTTCCAGTTAATCTCAAATGCTGCTTGATGAAGCCTTTGCTTTCACACCATGAGGGTTGAATGAAATCATCTCTCACCTACAAGCTGAGGACTTGTTTCCTTGGATCATCTGTGATACTTCTCCAAATCATTCTAATGCCATCTTCTTGCTCCAAGATGTGCTGCAGCATTTCTTTCTCTGCTGAGGCCTCTTGCCAGGCAGTTTGAAAATCAGTGCCTTTTAAGATATATCAAGTTTCAGGCAAAAGCTGCCTGAAAACTGCAGCCTCGCCTTTTATGTCAGGGAGTGTTAGGAATTCTTGCAATTAGAGGAGGCTCTTGCAGCATTGCTTTAAAGGAAAAAGAGTATTTATGTTTTCTATTTCCGTTCCTCAGAGGTACTAAAAGCTCTGCAGAGAAATAACTTGTTAGCTTCCTCATGTGTTGGATGCGGTATTATTTTTAACTTCCTAGAGCAGTTGTTTTAAAGGAGTTTGTATGTACCTTAGGCACTTGGCAGTGTGAGTGCTCAGTATTTTTTTCCTATCTGATTATGCTGTGCGGGTGCATGCTGCACTGACAGTTTACGGTTCCTCTTCCATATGCATCTTATCTTCCTTAAGATAGTGTCTGGAGATGTCAGCTCTGTGAGGAGAGACTGATGAATTTATATCAGAAGAATCTTTTTGTCTAGCAGCTCTTCAGCACAGCACACTGTTCAGAATATCTCTTAAAAATAGAATGTACTAGAGGAATATCAGCTTTGTCATGGCCGTGTCGTTTGTCATCAGTGCCAAATTGATTTGGCTAATCCCTGGTATTAGTAGGAGAAAACCTGAGTTGCCCATGCAAGGTTCCCTGTGCCCCAGTTTTTAGAGTGCTTAGTGATATGTTTTGGATTATTTTGGAGTCTACAGCCAGACCATCACGAAGTGTGTGTACTCACTTAATTCGTACCTAAGTGTGTTTTTCAGTAGGAATGCAACTGTGATGGTCTAAAAACTCCAGTTCTTCTGGAGATGAGATTTCCTTGTGTATTTATGTGCTGCAGGCTAATTTCATGTTATCAAGGAGCAAGGGTCATACAACAGCATGAACCCAGCATCCAAAAAAAGCACAGAGATTGTTGCTTCCATTTTTATTACTCCCTGTGCTTGGCTCAAGTTTCACCTCCCAGGTCTACTCCTCAAAACTGGGATGTTCTTGGAAATGCTGTCATATCTAGAAGTTTTTTCCCACTGAATTGGTGGTTAAATTTTGGACAGTTTGATTATCCCTTGTTTTTCATCCTCCTGAGTGCTTCATCTAATCCAACACTTTTGCATGTTTCCCTGTCATCCTATTTTTATGTCTTGTTTTCCATACTGGCATTTTGCCTTATGGGTGAAATGAATGGCAAGATATATTTTAGTACTGTGTTATTGCCCATAGGTATTAAATTACTGGTTTGATTGTTTTTATAGGCTGTTTTTATAGAACATCTTTAGGAGGCAGTCAGTCATGCTAACAGTCTGTGTGAGGCACACTTTTTCAAATAATCTGGAATGCTTTCCATGGAGCAATGATTACTTCCTCCTCAGAATAATCAAGAAACAGGAGTGGGATCAGCATTGTTAAAGGTTTATAGTTTCTCCTCCATGGACTTTGTAGACCTGCAGGTTATCAATACCATTGAAAAGAATCACTGGTGCCCTCTTTATGTTGCTTTATGTCCACTATTGAATCCAATAAAATATGGATTTTATATTTATATCACCAGGGCTCAGCATTCAATGTTCTTGCTCCTTTTCCCCGGGGGTGTCTGCACTGCCAGCTTCACCATTTCTGCACTGGTTTTTGGGGTGTTACCACCTGTCCAAGCATGAGAAGATCAGTGGCAAACTAGAGGCATGCGTGGCATGGCGTTGGGTGGCCAGGGCATCAGGGACAACCTATGGGGAACATCTTCATGAGCATCCACATAATCCTGTTTCATGCCCTGCATGTAGTTTGTTAAGAGCTTGTTTGACTTGGAGCTTGTTACAAAACGTGCAAATCATATCAAAAGCTGCACAAGACATAATTTTGCACCAGTATGTGCATCCCATCAAGCACAATTTCCTCCTGTCATCCCTTTCTGAGATACTTTTGCACTTCAGCTCCAATATTTGGAGAGCTCTGGGTCTGCATAAAGCAGGCTTTCTCATTCCCACAGAAGTCTGGTGTTTCTAAGACTATTTTGTGCTGAAGCCCCTGACCTAAATAAGGTTAAGGATCTGGGCTACACAATTAGCACCCAATGCCAAGAAAGGAAAAGCTAAGCTTGAGCCACCATTCCCCGCTTGGCCAGGGCTGGTCTGCATAGGGGGCTCTGTAGTCCTCTTGCATCCTTATGCTGTAAAGGCCATTCTTATGTCCAGACGTCTCCGAGCCTGGCACACAGGGGTTCTCTGTGACTGAGAAGCTTTCAAAACTCCTTCCTGCATGTCATTGTGCAGCTAGAAGCTGGGATTGCTTCCAGCTCACTGAAGACACTCTGACATTGTTCCCTTCTAATCCCCTCCTTCTCACAGAATATGGTTTTTCGGAAGGCTAGCATGTTCCCTTGTTGGCTTTCCACACGGGAACACAAGCGGCAGTTCCTGGGAATAACATAACCCTGAATTAGCAATGAGCCAAGGCAGAGGGCGGCTGCATGGTGTGATGGTGGGATGAGCCTTTGGCTCTGTGGTGTGTTAGTGAGGATGCCTGGCTAGCCAGGCTGGCTTGTGGCCGCGCTCCATTTATCTGCTTGCTGGCCTGCCAACAAGAAGCATAAATGTTTAGCACTGGTGGGGCTGGGTTTCAGCAGGAAGAAACACTGTCCCCCCATCCCCCTTCTTGCAGCCGCTCAGAGGATGATCCGCACCTGGTTTGCTGTTTCTTTTTGTGTGCTGATAGCCTGGGGAAATAAAAGCAGGTTAATGGGACAGGGAGGAGGGTGCTTTCTATTGAACTGTCTTTTTTTTTTTTTTTTCCCAAACCCAGATACAAGTAGAGAGAGAGAGAACAAGGTAATGAATAAATAGATATATTCAGATGTCTTTACAAGGACATCTTTCAGTGCAGGAATTTGACCTTGGAGGTTTCAATTGTGTCATTTATAAGATGGTGGCTTTGAGGTCAACCCACCTGATACCTGAAGGTGCTGATCCAGAAGACTTTGCACAGCTCTCAAGGCATTCACAGGTCCAAAGAGAAAGAAGAGTACAGGAAATTTATTCCAGCTAAGTTATATCACCTTTTCCTACCTTCTAGGAGGTCAGGAGCTTAGGTGAAGTTAGAACTTCTGGTACATCTGGCTGTGCTACTGTTCACTCTGCTGCTTTTTCTGATGTTATTAGCTGTGTGTATTTGGAGTGCTAAAGGAGATATTTAAGGAAAGGGAAGCTGGGATTGAAGCTAGTATTTTTTCAGGGTTTCTCCTAATGACAAGAACCTGGAAACATCTATAACCATGAGCACCAGCTGACATGACTGGGATCCCTAAATCAATGGTGGATCTATGGTGGATCCTATCTATTCCCTAAATAGATGTTGGAACCTCCTTTCCAGTGTCAGGCTCTAACTTTCAAGTTTTGCCTCTTAGCAATATTCAAAAATGGTGAAGATAGTTTCTAAAAAAATAGCAGGATTTACTTAGGGCTACACTTAACAATTTTGCAGATCTGTTGTGATCTGTAATCTCACACTTTTTGCTTTCATCCCTCAGAGCATGTCCTGTAGAAAAGGCTGTGTTCCTGGGAGATAGAACAGCTAAAGTGGGAGGTGGGTAGTCAGTCAAATCCCACAATGATATGCCTGATCTTAGATTGGATATTAGGAAAAATTTCTTCGCTGAAAGGGTTGTCAAATATTGGAATAGGCTGCCAAGGGAAGTGGTTGAGTTGCCAACCCTGGAGGTATTTGAAAGATGTGTAGATGTGGTGCTTAGGGACAGGGTTTAGTGCTGGACTTGGTGGTGTCAGGTTAGTGGTTGGAGCTGGTCATCTTGTGGGTCTTTTCCAACCTAAATATTTCTATGATTCTATGGGTTGCTGCTGTGAGCTTAGGGTCACGTCCTGCTATGATGTAAAGGGCACAGCAGTCGGAGACACATTGCTCCACCTCCTCCAGCTAACCCACATCCCTTTCACCTCACATCCTGTAGACACGATGGGTATTTCCCATCTTGAAAGAGGGCTTTAAAGCATTATTGTGTTTTGGGGTGGGGGTAGGGCAGAGAGGAAATTAAAAGCCCGGCATGCTGGCTTTGCTGACTTAGGAAATCAGATGGTTTGCCTCGTGAGAGATTTCTTCAGTGCAGAGCTGGTTGTGAGGTGGTTTGTGGCAATGTTGACTAATTCATGTTTTCCTGCTTTTTGGGGGGTGGGGGGGCGGGGTGGGCAGACTGATCCCACCAAAGTGTTGGCTCTGCCTCATGGTGTAACCAAACTCCCTTTGCACACTATCTTTGTATCTGTGCATGCAATAGTTGCCCCTGCTTGCTCATCAGAGTAGGTTGTCTCTTTGCTTCTGATTGTGGTCAGCAAAGTTCAGCTGGTGGGAGGTTTTGTAGTGACCTGGGCTCTGGGAAGAGCGCCCTGCCATCCTTTTAAATGAAGGGAGGAGCATAACTGCTGAAGATCTGTTCCAGTGTTAGCTCAACCTCTTTTTCTGTCCATGCTGACTACTAAAATGTGTCATTTTTTGCCTGAACTATTTGTGCTTTTCTCTGAAGAGGAGAAGGGCAATTTAAAATTCTCCTTTCTGCTCCCTTCTTCTACCCTGCTTTTCTGGGAAAGCTGTCCTTAGCATTTTCCTCTGTGCTTATGTCATGAGAAATCTAACGTATGTTGTCATTTCCTCCTGATGTTCTCCTGAAAGAGGAAGGCATGACTGCAGCCTCTGTAGCCTTTCTTCCCCAAAGGTACCGCTTCTTTCCTCATCCTCCCGTGTCATTTGTACATCTGTCATGGTCATTTGTATATCTGGTACTGTCCAAGTGAGACCACCCAGTCTTGTCATCAATGCCCTGCTGAGCATCCTGTGGACTTGGTAAAAGGTTGGCTATGACCTGTGGTGTCACCCAGAGACCCATCCTACCTCTTTGCTCCATTAGGGTTCACTTTTTTGTTTCCTCATGCTCCTATCCCCAAGGATGGTGCTGCTTCATGGTGACCTTACTGAGATGCCAAAATTGCCATCTTGCACTCGGTTTTTTTATTCAGTGAAATGACTGAATGCTGCTGTACCTGCTTCCTTTTCATCATCTGTGACATGGCCAGTCTTTTCCTGAATATTGGGGTTTCAGGCATTGGGGAAACGATTGTGATTTTCCTTACTTTTCCTTACTAAGCCACGGTAGGGTTATCATTTGCTTAGTATTTTATTGCTTGAGCTAGTGAAGCTGGTGAACCTCTAAGGGACCACAGGCAGTTCAGCTGTAGATTAAGATTCAGGAAGCCCCAGGTGCCTGATTGGCATAGTGCATGAGAGGAGTCAGCCTGATGGGGGACTGCGCCTTCCAAGCTGCTCTTCCATGGGCTCCCTTTCATCAGGAGAACATGTGGAGGCTTTCCTTCTCACTGGGTATCCTGGCCACCTGGACTGCAAACCAAAATCAGTCCCACTGAAGTGATTGATGTGTCTGGAAGCTTCAGTACCCTTAACATGTGCTGCTCATCTGCAAAAAATGGGAATGCTTAGCCAAGGTGAATGGAAAGGAGAAATGGCTTCTGCCTCCAAATCCCTTCTATTTTCTGAGCCTTTAGTCATGGAGCAATAAACAGGAAAAGGAATGAAATTACCTTTTTGATGCTGTGCAGGTATGCTAGAGTTATGCCCTATTAAAAGTTCAGTAAACACTATTAACCTTTCTTACACTGCTAGGACTTGCATAACATCAGGAACTTCTTTCCCTTACAGTAGTACAGAGGCTGTGTGGTGTGTGCTATTTTTCTCTTTTCTCTATAAAGCAAAAAAGCCATGCTGTTTTTGCTTAACCAAGGGATATAAGAGAACTTCCTCTTATTCAATCCTGTGGCAATGCAATCCCAACCAAATACTATCCAGCTGAATTTAAGCATGTGGAGACATCTGCCTTTAGCAATTTTTATTTTTATTAGTGAGAGAGAGTGAGAGTCAGTGTTTCTCCTCGTTCAGTGTGAATCCTAGTAACCCCTAAGATGTCTGGCTGGATCCCTGCCTGTGCAGGGTTATTTCAGTTCACGGAATGCACACTGCTGCAGCCCGTGGCAGGCTGCGTCCACTCACAGGCAAAGCACCTTAAATCTTTGCCCTAAACACACTGTGTAGCACAAATAAGATGATGCTGGGAATCATGTGTTTAACAAAATCTCCTTTCCATGGCTCTTTGAAGAGCTTTAAAAAGATTTATTTTTTTTTTAAATCCCCAACAAGCTCACAGTCTTTTAAAATTAGAAGGATTCAGGATTTTGCTTTTAGGTTTACCTGTACCCTCTCTAAAGAAAAACCTTTAGTAACAGAGCTGACACAGCAGAATTGTGTTTACTGTCCACTATTATGCATCTGGTAAAGCAGATATGACAAGTCGTCCTTTCTTTAGACCTTAAATCTTTCCTTTTTTTCTTAGTGGATACTAGTGGGCTGGCTAAATAGAATTCCTCCATAGATGCAGTCCTCTTTAATTTATGTAATAGTAATTTCTACAACTTTGTCTTGTAACTTGTTACATACCTGCACACTGGCTGTGCACTGCAGCAGTTGTGACAGCTTGCAGGCATCAGTGTTTATTAAGTGCTTTAAAATAAAATTAATGACCCTTTCCATCCTCCCAGCCTTTGTGACTTCTTAGGTGTTCTGCTTTTGGTTTGAATTTTTGTTTATTTTGGCTTATTTCTTTAAATAGCATATGGCCATTTAAGATTAAGCTGCAGCTGTTCAGTGTTTGGGGATTTATTTGATGCCCTTTGAGAAAGAGACAGTCTCGGACTTCTGTTGCTTAACAGGGCCTTGCTAAGAAGAAGGCTCTGACACTTCCTGTTGCTGTCCTGTGCTTCTAAACTACCACTTGTCATCCACCAGGTTTTTCCTCTGCCTCCATAATTAATCCTCTAAAAACTAGGGCTTGCAATTTGTAATCAAAATTATAGCTAGGAGGTATTTGACTAAATGGGGGTGGAGGATGAAGGGGGGCTACTACAAAAATCAGAGGAATGATCTAAGTAGTGAAGCATAAATACTGAAGTAATGAATAATGCATTAATACTGTCTTTAAGTCGGAAGTAGAAGCCCTGCACACTATATAATTAGCACTTATATAACGTGTATGCATTCCTGCACTGTAAAATGTCTAAATGAGGAACTAAAATGTGAGGTGGTCTAAGTGGAGTAGACTGTGTCTGGGAACTGTAGCCACTCTGGGTCTGCCCCACCTCCATCTCTGACACGATGCTGGATGAGTGCCATCACTTCTGTGGCTTCAAGCACATTCTGATCAGTGAAGAAGGAGAAGCACATGTCCCTGAGATCTCCCGCTAGCTTCTTGTTACTCTTTCTCAGCACCCGGAGCTGATCCAGGTTAATCCAGGAGCTTCTCGTCTGCCAAGTAAATGGGCTTCACTTTAAACAGCTGCTGAATACAGCTTGCTGAGCAGGAGTGGTGACTGCTCAGACCACATTGTCTGCAGTTGCAAGAGACAGCCAGACTACACCCCGGCTATTTGGGCCATCACCACTTGCTGCCTCTGTAAAGCATGTGGAAGTCCACAAGGAATAGTGTATGAAGACATTAACTTCAAATTATACAGGCAGGAGAACTGCTGTATGGTGGGAACGTGGAGCAGAGAGAGGTTTTCTGGGTGGTCACCTCTGGCATTTGATCAGTCCTGCTGCCTAGTGAGGGAGACAGAGCCCTGCCACACGGCCACCCCAGGAGGGTGGATGTGGCCAGTGTAGTCATGGTGCTGCCACTGGGAGCAGGGTGCCTGGGCAGTGCTGTTGTGTTTCAGCATGATGCTGCTCTGCCTGGCCTTGTTCAGCTGTGCCGTACTATTCCTTATCAAATTTGGGCACTTTGAGACTGACACTAATTCTCATTTGTTTGCCTTTTTTTTTTTTGAACACTAACAAATGCAGGGGTTCTGTCTGCCATAAAGTCATGACTCATGCTCTTGAAATTGCAAGAATTGCTCTAGAAATTACATGGGGTTCTGGCTTCGTTGCTGTTCTTCCCATTCACCTGGAGTTTCAGGAGGCTCTACTTTGATGGCATTCCTCTTGAGCTTCACAGCACATGGCTTTTCCTTAGGGCTGAGGAGAAACTGTGAGCTGTCATGCTTCTGTGCACAGACCTCTGCTGCAGGGAAGCATTTACTAGGCAGGCTGCTGTGCACAGTGTTTCTGCAGACATTGACCAAAGGATCTGCTTTTGTAACAGTGCCAATTATCGCAGGCAGTATCAGCTTCTGTGTGTGTACACATACAACACTCTTGATTTGAAACTTGCTATTCCACATGTAAGTATTCCACAATTTAAAACTCTCAATGATAACTTCCATCAGAGAAACTTAAGATTTTTCCTCTTCTCTGGGAGAAATAGATCACTTTAATGAGGCTCCTTAACTGATGGAGTTTGTCCTCATCTCAAAGTCATAAGATACTAGAACAGAGAGGCTGCTGTGATAAGTGAATGTAAAGTAACTCAAGTGTGCTATTTGCTAAGCACATTATAGAACAATGGGAAAAACCTTCTGCTGTGCTTTCTTCAAGGCAACTTTTAACATGGCACATTAATAAACCCATGCCAGAAAATGCCACACAGTTTAGGACCTAGGCAGGAGCTCAAAGAGAGAATTAGTTGCCTTCCACCTACCTCATTCTTGAGGTGGGACTGATTTGACTGTGGTCTTGTCATTGGTGAGACATCCCTTTTGTGTGTCTTTTGGTCAAACATTTCACAGCAGCATGTCATCTGCTGTGGAGGGCAGCTTCAATCTTTACAGCAGGCTGCAGCCCAGAAAGCCTGGGAACCATCAGATGAGGTGTTTATATGGGCAGTAGTGGCATCCTGTTACAAGAGATGAGAGCAGCAGGGAAAGTGGAAAAGCCCTTTGCCTTCCTTACCATGTGCCTCTAAAGAATCTGGCACAAGCTGCTGTTGGAGCAGGGGAAAGAAAACATTACTTGACCCCTGTATCTAGTCAGATAAGCCTCTTCCTTTGTCAACAAAGACCGTTTGTGGTAGTAGATATTTGCCATGCAGGATAATTATCCTTTATGATGAGCAATAAGTTATTGTACTCTATAACAGTGTATAATTTGAGGGAGTGGCCACTGTGGCAGATGGTAGCCCTTGAATCCAGAAGATCCTGAAGGAATTCAGCTGTGTCAACGAAGCCCTGTGAAGCTCAAATGGAAGCCCAGCACTGCAGGCAAAATAACTCCCTGCTTTAGTACAAGTAGGCAGTTGGTTGGTTTGGAATCTTTAGAGCAGACATTAAAAGAAGCTTCCTCACTCAGAAGTTGGTGCAGCACTGGTTATCTCAATGTTATCTCAAGGTCATGGTGTCTTAGCGTTTTAGAGGTTTTCAAGACTACAGCTGACCTCATGATAGCCCTGTGTTGAGGACACTGCTGCATCAAATGGTCTCTTTTGACCAATGTTCCTGTGTTTCTGGCTTTGCAGTACTGCTAGAGACAGGCACACAGGATTTGCCTGGTAGAGGATTCTTCTCTTTGCTGCACACTGTCTCAAGGAATTTTCTGCAATAGAAAAAGTGAACGGTAGCAGCCTGTGGAAATAGGCCATAGTCTGCCTGGCTGCATGTTTTTGTTGCTTATACTTTCTTTTTGAGTGGTCTGTCCCTTCTGCTTGGTGTGTCTCTGCCAGCAAACTGAGCAGAGGCTGGTTTGAGGACAGCTGTTGGCTTGGAGAGTGCCGACTCAGCCAGTTTTTCTGACTTTGAGAACTGAGGACGGATTACATTCGCTCGCGGATTAGAGTTACAGCTATGTGATGCATCCACTGGAGGTTTAAATCAAAACCTTCCCATGTTACTCCGATACCCAGAGCAAAGGCTATATGCGGTTGTGGCTTTTGGCTAACCGGAGGCTTAAGCTTCACATAACCCTCATCACACTTCAAAGTCATTACTGAAGTACAAAACAACTGGACTGATAGAAAGACCGTCTGGTCTGTTATTTGGGTTAAAGTTATATAAATGGCACTTCAAATGCCCTATAAGCTAAATTCCCTTTTCTAATGCAGTATCATGTGATGTTGTAGATGAAGCTGATAGGATACTTTTGTAATTAGCTCTTGGAAAGATGGCTTTTAACTTCTTACCTTTATTTGACAGGTAGTTTTCTTATCTAATTTGTGCTTTCTGTGAGCTCTTGCAAATGCAACCTCAGTATTGGCTGACTGTTGTTTCCTGACTACGATATTCTTTGCACTTCTGGCAATGTGTAGCATCAGTAAACAAAATTCTTTATGACTTAACATCAACACCACTTGTAAATGGTAGTGACAGAAGGCTGAGATGTCTTCTGTGGCTTTTCTGGCATTTAAAGGCTTGGATGCATGCAAGATGGAGGAGTGTCATGTTCACTGGTATGCAAAACTTGGGTTTTCTGCCTTTGCTGCCTCTGGCCTGCTTCTCTTCATAGTTTTCCATTTCTTCACTTTTTGTTTTGGATTGTGCAATTGACCTCTGTTTTAGGAGGATGAATGTTCATGTTCATTCAAAGCTTGGGTTGTTCTTTTTTCAATAACCTTTGCGTGGGCTAGCTGAGTGACAGTTTTGAGGAATTCTCATCTATTGTGACCTTTCCTTCACCACATGGGATAGATGCTGTAAAGAGAGCACCCCAGTTTGTTTGCAGTGGGTCCTGACGCCATTCCTGTGTGTGGAGCAGCAGATGGCTGTGCTGACTGACGCTCCGCTGTGTTGACATGCAGACTCGATAGTGTTAGGCTAGGCCTCTGCTGGAGACTTTTGTTGGAGTACTAATGCATGAGTGTCATCTTGTTAAACCCACGCTTTCCCCCCTCTCATGGTGACAAGGTCTCCATCACCTTGACAAAGTCTTTGGATGCCTGCCCCTTGCCCTTGCAGAGCACTGGTGTCAAGGTCTTGTCACCAGCTTCCCAAGCTCCATCTAGGAATACAGGTGGGCTGGCTTTTGGCCAGAGTGGGAAGTCCTTAAAGCATATGGGCTGTCTGCTAATACAGTTTCTGCTTTGTTTCCCACCTGTTATAATGAGGCACTTCATTTTAGCCTTTTTGTTGAAATGTCCTTGTATTTGTAAGACAAGATAATCTGCTTGTGAAGGAGCTGTGGAGAAAAGTGCACTTGACCAAAGCGCTGCTCTTGGTTTCTGTAGCGCTCCTTTTCCCTCGTCACAGTGCCCCTCCTTTTGTAGGGTCTCTCAGAGCATTTCTTGTGCACATTCTAATGTTTTAATACCCAATGTTTAGTGTCTTCCACCAGTTAAACAATTCCAGTTTGGCACGAAGTCTTCCACAAAAGATGCGCATATGAAATGCACAATGGCTGTGGTGCTTCGCCAGCTGCTTCAAAGTAGGAGCCAGCTCTTGAGGGTCAACCTCTTTCTTAAAAGTGTGCTGTAAAAAACTGCAGAGTTCTGTATCCAGATTCAGCCAGGAAGCTTCAATACTCTTTGCACAAAACCAGGATAAATCTTGGTGCAGCTCAGATGTCACCAGCTGATCGCAGCTGGTGACATCTGCGATCATAAAGCTGCAGCATTGCTCTTGAGCAAGAATTTTGCAAAACAAACTGACTTTCCCTGTATTCCTTTGTACTGACTTTAACTGTGTAAAGCCATTTGTCTGAGATGGGGCTGTGCATGTATGGCAAAGCAATACTGCCTTAAGTTTCTGAGGCTGAATAAAGGGCCATGACGAGCTTTCACATAAGAGCTTGATAGTATATGGTTCATGTACCTAATGGAGAAAGCGAAGTAGGCTATTTCAAATCACATTTTATTTTGCAGGGACACAGAGGTATATTTTTAAATTAGAGTCCCAATTAACCACTTTGCCTCCCAAGGCCTCATAATTTTGCTGGAAGCTTTGTAATTCATGGCAGAATGGTAGTGTGGTGGTGTGCCCTTTCCCAAGCATATCCATTTATTTAACTAGAGACTAAGTTTTTCCACTGCTGCTGTAGGGCAGGATTAGGTGGGAGAAGGTGCTGTTTCTGGAACTAAGGCTGTCTACTCCAGCAGGGAGTGATTCAGAAAATCCAGAAAAAGAGCCAAATGCCAGAGACTGTGTGCACTATAACATAATGCCTATATTTGGAAACTCTAAGTCACCTTTGATTTTTATGACCTTCTAAATTTTTGTTTTCAGTGTAGGTCTCCTCCCTTGTTGGACAGATTTGAATAATTCAGAGCAAGTTAAATAAGCTGTTCAGTTTTAATGTCCAGTTTTAATGACTCAGAAGAAATCAATGTTGCCACAGACACAACATTCTCTGTGAGTCTTTCTCTTCCTGCGGAATTATAAGGAAACAGGCATCTTTTGAAAAATTAAAAAATAAAATCCTATGACTGTGGACATTATACAGAGGATTTTCCCCAACTTCAAAACAACTGAGCGTAAGGTGAACTGGTTTGGATGAAGACATTATTGCTCTTAGCTAAATATAATAAGAAATTAAACACTGAGGAGGAAAAGTGCATTTTATCATTATATGAATTAAACTAAAAGCTGACTCCCCTCCATTTTTTTTAATCCAGGCAACTGATTTTGGTTTGCTGTCTGTCAGAAGTGAGTTGAAACAGCTGGAGTAATTTTTTTGTGCATAAATATAACACACATACACACACGCGCGCGCCACTTGCAGTAGTTCTCTCTTTTGTTGTCTGACTTATCATGTAGCAAAGTGTTTGTCACAGGAGCAATCAGTGGAGGTGGAAGTGATGACAAAGAAGCCTGCTGAACTGTCACCCTGAGTTTTGAATGATTTTGGGAGTTCAGCTGCATTGCCACTGCATGTACTTGGTTCCTGTTAGTATTTATGTATGGACAAGCTTGCTGTGTTTAGTAAAATTTAATATAGGTATTTGATTTACTGTTTCTTTATTCGTTAGGCTACTATTCTGTAGTCATTATGTTCCTGGCAGTCCCAGGCCTTTTGTGGTTTCATCTCATGCGTTTGGGAATTTGGGACATATTTTCAGCTGCATAGTCTATTTTAAACTCTCTTTTAAAATTTAAAAAAAAATCAACAAATAATGGGTTAGAACAGATTGATCCTTTTGAGCCATTTGCCTAATTAACCTTTGCCTCTCAGGAATCAGCTTTGATTCTGTTCAATCAAGTTCAATGTATACCAGCCCTTAATAACCAGCATTTCTTCTGAGGACCTTGGAAGTCTTCCCTGACTTTTACTTTCCTAACTGCTGCCACCCTCTTGGCATTGCACCAGTTTGCAGAGACTGAATTGGAGAAGGACAGGAAAGAATAATAACAGGATATCAAGAGAAAAGGCCATAGGATGGCCTATAATTTAGTCAAGGGTTTCTGAAAAGTACAATTAGCACAGTGCTTGAGTCTTCAGTACTCTGTACCTCAAATGCAGATTTATGAACCTAATAATGAAAGAAAGGACAGTATTTACGTGTGCATTGCATGTACCCAAAGGATGACCCTTCTATGACTTCCTCTAGTGTAAAGGTTTGAGGGAATCTTCAGAAAGACTTTATACAAGTAGAAATTATGTCCTGTCTTCTTCCCCCTTACCTGAAAAAAAGAATTAGGCCCAAGATCTGATCCTCTATGTGGAGAAAGAGGTAAATAGGACTCTTCTCTGTTGCTCCTAACCTGCTCTTTCTGATAGAACCCCCCAGAACTTGCACAAGTGTCCTGAAAAAGCATCACTGCCTCACAACTCAGGAGACACTTTTTCTGGGTAGATGGGTAAGCGTGATGTTTCTTTAGCCTCACAGAGATTCTCTGAGTTTTGAGCAGCTCCCCTCTTAATTTTGCTGAGTGTGACCTGCTCTGCTTACTGATGTAGTGAAAGTCTGTATGCACAGCAGTACAGATTTCATCCATTTGGAAATAGCTTGGGTTGGGTGTTTCCAAGGAGGTGGTCAAGAAGGCTTCCACGTCTCATTATACATAGGCACTCACTTCTGCAGCTGGTTGTGGTTTGGGTCATTGTGAGCATGTTTTATTCCCTTCCAGAATTCTAGGAAGAAGTCTGGTGTTCTTGCAGCCTTTTTGGTTTTCTCTTGTGCATTGGGAATACGCAATGCTCAGAGTTTATGATTCATCATTCTGTTCCTGCAATGATACAGCTGCACTGAAACCACAGCATCAGCTGAACATAAATCAGATCCTCAGTGCAAAGTTCATAGGTCCTGCAAAGTGATGGCTTTGCTGCAAGTTTAGGGCAGAGAACAGCAAGTAGAGAGCATCCCTGAACCCAGGGAACCACTGAAATAGGAAAGGAAATAAATGAACTATTTCAATTGCCTTCTGCCTTGTAATGGTGCTGTTCTCCTCCTTCAAGTCTCAGTAGTAACCATCCATAATTCATGTTTTCCTTCTTCTAGTTTCTAGTTCCATTACCGTTTCCTTTCTCCCCATGACAAATACTTCAATCACTCACATAATGTAATAGGATCCATGAATGCAAACATCAGGGTGGGAGGGTTTGTGTGGCCTGCACTACATTGCCAATTTGCTTGATGGATTCTCTGCTCCTTCCATTTACTCCTGGTTCCCTTTCCAGCTGCAGTGCCTTGATCTGCTTTTTGGTTTCAGACCATGCTGCAGGCAAATCAGCGCTGGCTAGGCATTTAAGAATGTCTGCTTTCATCCCAATGAGGGAGCTGCAAAAGAAGTAGGCCTAAATAAATTCACCTCTACATAGTTATGTATATATATATATGAATGTTTCAAAAATTATATATAACATGCATATTATCTGTTTTTGTGTCTCTATAGTATAGATAGATATAAATACATTTAATATGTAGGAAATGCAGCGCCCTGATTTTATCATAATTTCTTCTTACTGTGGATACATTTTTTTCCTGAGAATTTTCCAACATATTTTGTTGTGTCATTAGCTGGCAGTTAGTCCCAAAGCAAAATGGCATGGTATTCCCATCCAAGCCCATCAGCTTACTTCAGAAACTCTCTGGTGGCTTCCAGCAGCCGTTAAGATGTGGCAGTGGACACAGTTTTTCCTTCCATTTAAGGAGTGATTGAGAAGATGCAGATGCTTTTATTGGAAAAGGAGAAACTGGTTTTTTCTCCTCATCCAACTTCACAGGGGTAGATGAAAGAAATTTATGAGGCTGAAAGTCATTGAGCATGCTTTTCTTTCCTCCTTCTGCTTTTGTTTTTATAGGGGTGTGAGTGAACAGGGTCTTGGGGTGGAAAAACAACTTTGTAAACGGGATATGCCAGCAAAGATAAGGTGTATTTTTACAGTGCATGCATTGATGAAAGCCGTAAATGTTACTCCTTCACTGTAAAGGCATCCCACTTAGGTGATCCATTGCCGTGGTCAGTGTGGAGAGCCCCAAAAAAGGAGTGGCACAGATCCCTTTGCAGCCCCAGGGTGCTCAGACTTACTCCGCCATCATGTCACCGTGTTAAACTCAGTCTGCTGGGCTGTTGGTGGGAGCCTGTTGTTCTTTGACCTACCCTTGTGCAAGGTAATCATCACAGGGCCAGAGTCAGGAAGAGAAGCCTTGGGCCCGTTAGGCATTAACAGCAAGGTCCAGCAGCAGGTCTNCCTCACATTTGTTTAAGCCACAAGATCTGTGTTTATCTGTGTTTGTTGCTTTTGGGCTGTTAGCTTTCCCTGCTCTCCATGTATTTCTCTAAGCATCTGGCTATGCTTAAAGCAATTAGAAAAGCGTTAATCACAGCCCTTAACCTCAGGCTGTTGACAGCTGGGGCAGTGGGGACCACCACAGCCCTCACAGGTAGCTTCCCCATCCTTATTGTTACTCACCCTGTCATCTGGCAAATGCCAAAGGAAAACCAGGGGCTGAGGTGTGAGTGGTGATGACTGTGCCCTTTCAGGAGCAGAAGTGGAGACTAGGGTGAGGGATGGGGAGAGCAGGGAGCTGATGGGGAGTGCTCCCTCCCAGGTACCATCAGCATGGCTCAGCTGCATTTTTTTTTTTATTTTGTTAGTCCAACTCTCACATTTCATGCCCATTTCTTACAGCAGAGTAGATTTATGAGCAAGGCTGGTTTGGATAGGTTTGCAAATACAGTTTTGGTGTACAAATTTGGTAGCCCAAGTGGTTTTGTCCTGTTCGTTTTGTTAACTAACACACATCTGTCAGTAAACACTTCAGTTACATGCATTCATGCTCTACTCTTAGATATGTAAGTGTTCCATAAAACTTCACTGTGGGCTGTAATGTTTGTGGGATCTTATCTCAAGAGCAAAGAGGAAGAGTTTGTAGACTAAAAGGATGGGAGAAAGGAATTATTTAATGTTGCTTGAAACGGTTTGGAATTGAGTGGTTTTTGCATGTGCTATTTATAATAATGTCTGTGAGTCTAGCTGAAGCAAGAATTGGTGCAGCTTTATGCTGAAGAAGGTGACAAAAAAGCAAGAGAAGTCAAATGGCATTTCTCAATGTTCTTAACTTTAGGCTTATGCACTGGCTGATAGAAAGCATGAAGGTTTTGGAAAAACTCAGGCCTCAAGCAAAGGTATGTAATTGAGCTTTTGTAGGTCACCATCACGAGGCCAAGTGTTCACTTAAACACTTCACTGAGTCTCTGATTGCTGAACTTAATGCTTCATGTCTTCCTCATTTTCTCCTCTTTCCCCTTTCCTCAAAATTACCAGGTTCTGCACTGAATGGAAGCCTCAGCTCCATGCTGTGCTCAGCTCAGCAGAAATAAGTCACGTGTGCTCTACTCTGGGGAACCTCTCTCTTGATAGTGGCAGCCAGGTGACCTGTGTCTGTAATGGCTGCAGTTCTAGTTCTGTGCAGGGATGGTCCAGAAACTGACAGTAATTCTAAAAACCTTTCTACCCCTAAAGCACCCTTCAAGCTGATTTTGGAGGAAGTAGCTTCTCTTCCTCAGGTATTCCTGAGGTGCATTCTGCATGGATGGATCTGGGATCTGCCTTGTGCGGCAGTCTCAGTCTATCCCATCTGCCTTGCTGCAGAGCCATAGGTTCACTGGTTTGCAGGCAGATGACCCTCTAGTGGTTCTTAGGAAAGCCCCAACACTCCCCACTGCAAGAGCAGATGGGATTTTGGGGGCAATGTGAATTCAAGCCGGGAAGTGAAGCTCAGTGCAAATTAAACGTGGTCATGATGGCTCAGGGTGAACAGGAATTCATCAGCAGGCAAGGGACCTATCTGCAAGTTTGCAGCATTGCAAAAGACTTCCAAAAAGACTTAAATTACTCCTGGGTATGTGGAATTAAAAAGAGAAACCCAATGGTACTTGTTTTTGAGTAGGAAGACTTTGAGGAAAGGATTGCAATGATACCCTGAGGTGTAGAAATGTGCTGTAGCTATAGGCATTTGCTCAGCACTGTGACTAATCTTCTGGAAACCAAAAGGAATTCCCTTAGAGGAGAATGCCGTGCGTCACCCATGGCCAAAAAAAAAGAGGGAGTCATGTGTTTCCTTGACAGCACATCATGTTTGCATATTTTCAGTGCTGGAGGAAAGTCCTTCATCCTGATCACTGCATGTTTTCAAGTATTTTGAGTGTGCCTGGGGTGCCAGGATATTAATTTCAATAGCTTTGTTTAAATAGATCATGTAAGTAATTCAGTCAGTGAGTACTTTTAATAGAGTTTCAGATTCAAGCAGAGGCATTTTCAGTATAGTTACTCATATTACATCTTTCTTAATCAGTATATTTTAAAGGTGGTAGGTTAGAGCAGGCTCTCCAGGAGCCGAAAGGTTTCTTTGGGAAATACGATTTTTCTATGACTTTATTAATGAGTTAGTGTTTGCACAACAGTGGTGAGGATGAAAGAAATAATGCCAAGGATATATATAAACAGTGTACTTAAGTGTTGTATTGTAGACTGCAAGAGCTTGGGTTTCAGCATTGGCTTTTGGTAACTGTTTGCATTTAATTTGAGATTTTTTTAATTGGAGACTTCCTAGCCCTCTCTCCCCCCAGTTACTGACTGTATTCCCATCTACTTTGAAATCATGGTGAATAAAAAGGCTAAAAACAGCAAATGAAGTTATGAGCTGCTCTCAGTGGCTGTAAGATTGCTGATGTAGTGCCTAAATAAGCAGCCTGATTTTTTTTAAAGCATCAAATGCCCAAAGCAGCAGCCTTGAAAGAAGCTGCATTTCCAAGCTGACATTGCATGGAAGTAGCACATACCAATGTTGCTTGGAACTGCTGGAAGAAATAGCAGTAAATAACTGTTTATCAAGAAGAATTTTCCAGGTAGTGGGCTGTAATCCAATGGACAGAGACAGCATCTGTGATGGTGCTTTAAAAAAGAAGGGTCTTGCAGATGGTTGTATAAAGGTTGATACTTGTGTTTGCAGATTCCTTTTGACAAAAAAAAAAATACCTGAGGTATTTTCAGGTGTCACCTGAGGAGAAAAGAGTAAAGTACTGGGCAAACACTGATCTCTTAATTTGTAACAGCAGAGGAAATCTTTTTCTCTCCAGGAATCAAACCAATGTTGCTGCAAATCATGTAGCAACTTTAAACTGAGATTTGATTCTGACCCTGCATATGCAGTATCTCTGCAAGATGTAAACCCTTTGTATGATTTCTTCACCTCTGAACAAGGGTACAGCATCTCCATAATACAATGAAATAAAGTAAAAAGATTCCTGCTTCCTATTTTGTTACTTGCTTCTGTGTGACTGGATACTTTTTTTAAAATAAACACATACTAGTTGAAAAAGTTCTTGTGGGGCTTTACAGGTGTAAATGGGAAGGAAGGTAGGTTTTTACAGTGAGATGATGATTTTTAAGGAAAGTGGTACTTGCTTTTAAGGCAGTTTACATCTTTCATCTGTAGCTATTGAGTGTCAGATAACTCACATATAACATTCTAGAAATAAATCTGTCAATTGGTAGAAGCATCCACAGATTTGATTAAGTAATCAAAAAGTCTAGCTTCAAAAAGAAAAATACAACAGTAATTTGCATACCCCCAACCCATGTATGCATAGACTTGAAGGCACCTTTGCAGCAGCCCAGGTGGCTGTGGGCACCTGAATGCATCCCAGTGTGTGTTAGCCTACCTCGCTCTCACCTGTCCAGTGTTTTTCTCAAGTGCACTGCAGCAGAGGTCAGTCATCCAAAACAAAGAGGTGACTCCTGAATTCAGAGACAGGTCTTGACTGTGGCTGCATTGTTCCTGCAAGAAACAATGTTCTCCAAGGTGCATCAGCTAAGGCTCCTTCTGAGTTGGACACGGCACTGCAGTGTTTTTTAAATTGAATTGCCTTCTTTGCTTGCTGCCCAGCCCATCTTTATTTTGCATGCTGGCTGAATTACAAAGAAAATTATGTTTGAAAGTACCTTGTATTGGTATTGTATTTTCCCTAAGTGCCTTCCAGTTCAGCTGAATGTGTGAGTGCAGCCTAGTGTGTTCACCAAACAGTTACACCAAATCACATGTCCCCTGCTACCACAGTGGTTGGGCTTTAATGGAATACCTTTTTCATTTTTCTGATTATCCCATTGTTTTCTGAACCCTCTCCACCCTCTTTGTCTTAGCAGTAATAGTCTCTGCAGACTAGAAATGCATTATCTGTGGCTATTTTATAATTCATTGGGTATAGGCTTTTTATGATACCTTGAAGACACTGAAAGTTAGAAGTCCATTAAAGTGAAAGCACATTGGTGTTTAGGGATTAGGCTGTGAATACCTGCAGTGGAAAGCCACAGAAAGACAGGACTAGAACTATGCTTTGCCAGCTGCTGTTGCAGGATGGATGTACATAATTAGCATATAAGGTGCCAGTGGATGCTGGAGAATTATGCAATATTGCTCTGAGGTTTTAAAAGGCTAATCAAACTTTTTGTATTATATCCTTTGGCAGACTTCTATGTTGACTATTGACACCTTCTTGAATATGAGCTTTTAACTATACTGGCTTTTTCCTCTATCTGTATGTAGGGTGGTGAGAGTAATGTAAACAATATTTATAAGCATCATTTGAGTCTTCTATTGCCATGCAAATGTTTTTGTCTTCCTGGATAAAGGAAATTATCCTCTGGAGTTCAAGGATAATATATTAAGTGACTGGGTTTAAGGCTGGGTAAGGGAAGTGAGCCTGTGAAGTTGCAATACAGGTGTAGAATCCTGCTTGAGTGACTCTCATAACCTTGTTGAAGTTTATGAAATTCAGTGTGCAGGACTTAGCCCCTAGAGGTAAACTTATAAAAGATTCAGTAGATGAAGAAATTTGGGATTGATTAGCAAAGGTCGTTACAAGAATAATAATTGATGATTACCTTTCTACCCTAATTTTAAATGGTGGTGCACATTTCCCTCATCTCTCCCTCAAATTTCTTGAGCTGGGTTGTTTTAATTACTGCACCTCGTGTATAATCTTGTGAATCCCTGGGAGCTTTTTGGGATTCGTAGAAACCTGTTGACACTGAGGAACGAAGTTGACTACAACTGATAGAAATATCTAGAATATTTTTCTGTGTTTGTCATTCAGGAGATCCTTTGGTGTTAATTTGGCATATTACAAAAGTAATAATTGATGCAGTTTCTCTGTAAGGCAAACTCAGATATGCTTGTAATTTGGAAACCAAAAATTCTGCTTGTGATAGCTAATTCAAGGCAAACAAAGTGACATTGTCTCTCTTGCTTTATTTTGTTTCATCATGGGCATTTCTTGTATTTCTTTGGTCAATAGAGAAAATAAAAACAGAGCTTCAGTTCTGCAGTTTCTTTGATTTCTGTAATGTTGCAGTGGAGTGATTCATTCTCTTTTTCTCTCTGTTTTTTCTTACAGTATCAAGCTTTTGGCTGTGCAGGAGCTGGCTGACAGAGAAGCATTGGAAAAGGTATTAAAAAATACATCTAATGCAATTATTGTAACACATTTAAGCTCTTAAAGCCCTCTGTGTTAGTTGTGCTTCCTAACTTCATGGAATACCATGCTGCATAAAACAGGGCATCTTCCTAGCTACATAGTGCATGAAGGCAGAGGGTTGATGTTGTGTCTAAGCAGACCATGTGCTTTTGGTGTTTTCTGATTTTACAGCAAGCATGGTGTAAGCAATGCTTAATAATAAGCAGTAACTAGTAAAATCCAGTGTTGTTCTTCATCCGAGGGTATTGCAAGCACAGCAGGCTCAGGTCAGATACATGGTAAAAATTCCTTACTGTAAGAGTGAGAAGGCACTGAAACAGGTTCCTCAGGGCTGTGGTTGCCTCATCCCTAGAGGCGTTCAAGGCCAAGTTGGATGGGGCTCTGGGCCGCCTGGTCTGGTGAAAGGTGCGCCTGCCTATGGCAGGGGGGTTGGAACCAGATGAACTTTTAAGGTGCCTTCCAACCCAAACTGTTCTATGATGGCCTTCTTCTGGATGAAGGACCAAATTCCTTCATCCAGAAGAATTCCTACATGCCAGGCCAGAAAAATCACAAAGCAGTAAGAACTGCTTTACGATTCTTCTGCCCTGGCATGTAGGACTGGACTCCCAGTGCCCATACTGGGACCAGTGGCTTCCCTTCACTTTCTACACTAACTCCTTCACCTGCAAGAGCAAGGAGCCAGCTGTGAGGCAGGATGAGAGACTTTTTAGGATGCAAAGAGAACAGCTGGATTCTGAGCCCTGTTGGAAAAACTGTTTTAGAGGAGGCATTGAGCTGGTCCTGATTCAAGCAGCCCCTCTGTACCTACAAGTGGTGTGGCAAGGCTCGAGGAGGAAGGAGCAACCCTTCTCCTGCCTTGAACACATCCTTTTCTGTGTGAAGGAGGAGGTCCTGCAGTGCTGTGTTCAGGCTGCATCTGCTGGGTACTCTAGAAATAATGAGTAAAACAAAATACAGCAGCAGTGGGTGCTTGAGCCTTGTGCTTTGCCTCTGACTGGAGATGCATTTCACCAAGGTTCTCCATACACCCCAGTCAGTTCACATGGGGCATCTCTTCACTGGTGTTCTTGAACTCTGATTTTGACTTGAAGAGGTAGATTTTGATAAAAGGCAGTGACAGAGGACTACACAGGAGACATTGTAGTTTTTTACAGGTGAACAAGACAGTTCTCAACCACTCATTGTGCAAAACAGGTTGATCTTAGCAAATTTTCATCGTTTACAGCAGTCGGATTCTCTGGCCCCTCACACTCTGTACGCTTCCCACCTTTCCAATGGACCCATACCTCCGTTTGGCCTGGTGCCTCCAAAAACATGGCTTGGCAAGGTTAAGTGACCTCAGCCTGATGGGAGTGGCAGTTTGAGGCATTGTCTGGAGCACTGCAGTAAGCTCTTCAGAAAGGCTCAGCCTCAGAAAAATGATCTTTCTAAATTGAGCTCTCTGAATATATGATATCTGCTTTCATACAATGCCAAGCTTAAAGAATTTAAAAGGCCAGTTTGGCCCTATGGAAAATAACAGGCTTGAATTATGTAAGTTCAAATAAATTTGCTGTCTTTACCTTTTAAGTACAGGAGAGGAAAGAAACCCACAGAATAGAACAAAATCCCTTGTCCAGCCTGCTTGCAGAGTCAGGTTTTGAGAACCCTGTGCTGAGTTTTGTATTCTTAAGTCATTATTTATCAGCATTATACTGCAGGACTACAGAATATTATTAAATGATAATATTTTAATATTTATTCTAAGATGGGTTTTTCTAGTTTTCGAAGGGAAGTTTCCTTTAAAGTAGTAGCTATGCACATGATAACCAAAAACTG
Source organism: Leptocoma aspasia (assembly GCA_013399835.1). Classification (NCBI taxonomy): domain Eukaryota; kingdom Metazoa; phylum Chordata; class Aves; order Passeriformes; family Nectariniidae; genus Leptocoma; species Leptocoma aspasia. The sequence goes on along the minus strand of VXAX01007367.1, from coordinate 517,058 downwards.
TTTTTCCTGTAGGACACTTTCCAGTCTGTCATAGATAGTTTTGAACTTTGGAAACTTTCTTGTTTCTAAAATCTGTTGCCCAGCTTTGAAAGTGTTCTTATATATTTTTGACACTTGCATGGAATCCTGGAGTGAGCAGAAGTCCCCTGCTGAACAGTAGTGCCCCCCTGAACAGACTTAGGGGCTGCAGATTAGCTCTGTGAAATCAAACCACATTGAAGTTAAGTGTATGTGCAGCTTCTTGAGAACCAAGATCTCCGGACAGTGTCATAAAATTATTCTGGCCATGAATAACACAGGCAGACTGTGAGGTGAGGCACATGAAGCTAGTGGACTGTCGGAGCAGGCTGGGAGAACTTGCTTGAACTGTTGGGGTCTTGCTTTTTGGAAGAGGATATTGGGTCATTCTATCTTAGGTACTTAAGTGTCTTTAAATGTTTCTCCCACCTTGGCTATTGAAAATGAACTAACACACTGTCTTTGTGTCAAGCAAAGACTCCATTTGTTTAATTTCCTAAACCCCAGCGTTTTGGCAAATTGGTCCAAAATGGCCCTTTAAGCCAAAGATCTACCACACTGGTGGCATTTATGCCTGGTGTTGCCAAAACAGGAGGGGTGATTGGCAGGATTTATTTACAGCCTGTCCTGGACTGGGACAAGCTTGACTGACCCTTGGATGCTGCTCATGAGCTGGTTTGTTCTAGGGTGCCACAGGCTCCCAACAGCACCACAGACAGGGGTGCTGCTTGTGGAGCTGAGCCCCAGCACCATGCTTACTGTTGTTAGGAGGAATGGGAAAATAATTTATGTCAGTGAACCAGGTCACATAGGAAGAACAAGAGCCTTTACCTGGAGAAAATTCTGGGTCAGAAGTGGGTTTGTGTTTGTTTTGGCCGTAGCCCATCAGATCCATTCCAGCACAGGCTCCATCTGAGTGGTCTTGCAGGCAGCTTAAAACCGAGCCCGTGCTTACCTGTATTTTGTCCTACCCTGAGCCTTCAAATCGATGTGTTTGCTTTCCCCTGACCCCTTGCTGAGCTTGCCTTGCTGCTGTGGGATTGTGTTACTTACATGCCTTCCCTTCAGAAGTGCTGCTGGCGTTTGCCGAGGGCAGGGAAGAACACAGATGGTGAGATGCCATGGGAAGGCTTCCGGTCATGCCAGCCTTGTCCACACAAGGGTTCAAGGCCACTCAGGCTTTAGAAAGAAGTGTCACAGGCATGCAGGCTTGTTGGTGCAGAGTCCTGTATGGAGCATCTCTTCCTCTTCCAGAAGCAGAGCTCTGGGAGACACTCCCAGCAACATTCTTGCCCCAGTGTGGTTTTGAGTACTTTATCTAATTTTGGCAAGTCCTTAACTGCGGAAGAATTCCACTTGGCAGATGTTAATTGTATTTATTTGGGGAAGAAGAAAAAATAATCCTCCCAAGGAACATGCTGTTTTTATAGTTTAATAATAAATCTGTGTAAGTAATTAGGTTGAACTGCCTAGCCAGGTGACATTTCACATTGGTTACTGTTTTAGCATTTAAATTCATAGCCCTTTTCCATAGGCAAGCATGGAAAGCACCAAAGCAATTGTTCTCATTGGTGCTCGATGCCAGTAAGTTATGCAGGAAGAGTCATCCATCTTACAAGAAAATTAAAAATATTCTTTGCATTCTAAGCATTTCATCCTGCATCTTTCAGGTGTTAACAGGGGCTCTTGAGCTCATTTCTCCTTCAGAGGTGGGTTATAGAGGAAAGTTAAATGATTTGTACAATTCAATAATCCCCTGACAGCTTTTTAAAAGGTAGGCCTGCTTTGTGAACAAGCAACAGTAACCCATTATTTTCCTATTTGTGTATCAAAATATAAATGCATTCGCTGTTACTCAAGATGACAAAGAACTGTCCACTGAACTCCACAGACAGAGAAGTTTGTTGGCTTCTCATCTAGGAAATGCAAATCATGTAATTCTGATCTGCAGTTTGTGAAGTGTGGAATAAATTTGCAAATTGATGATTGTTCTGCCTGAAGTTGGAAGAGATCTACTTAGACTGCTATGAGACACACTAGGTGGGCTGAAGGACAATAGGAATTGGGGTGAGAATTTTAATTTTGTTTAGGGATGATGTTTTTGAAGTTGTCAATACCTTGCAGCTTGAAAATCAGTGTAAGTAACATAAGTTTCACTATTAAGGTCTGCCTATAGCAATGATGGCAAATTTATGTGAGCTCTGTCCAAGAGGTCAGTGAAAAGAAAGTGAAAAGAACAAAACAATTATCACTAGTCTTGCACTGTCTGTGTGGGGATTTTCACCTTCACTGGAGAAGTTTTGGAGGTCACAAATCAAGAGGGATTTAAAATCTTTCACCTGGTGCCTCTGAAGCACAGAATGCATCCTCTGGACACGAGTACAGGCAGCTCTGCACCTTCTCAATACAAGAAGGGATCTCTTCTGTCTGCTGGTCTACACTTACTTGGTCATCCATTGGGAATTTCTGCTGGAGATGATAGAATGAGGAAACTCTGATCAGCATTCTCCTCCAGGTAGATTTTCCCCAACCCTATCTAAAGAGCTATTTCTCTTTCTCCATATTTACCTTGTTGCATTAAATGGAAAACTTAGCTCTGTAAGCAAACAATCTCTACAATCTGTGCTCATTTTTGCCTTTTCCCACCTGCTTCAGCAGTGCTATTGGCTGGAGTTGTCTTCCACGATGTGAAATCAGTTTCCTGGATTTCCTCACCCAGAGGAAAGACCAGATGTCTGTATCTGGGAAATATTTGCTAAATTCAGCCCCTTCCCATCACACAGAATTTTCACACTGTGCATGAGGAATCAGTGAAGCACAACTGGGGTGATACTGAGGAGGTGGCATTATTTTACTAGAAGAAATTTAACATGCCTGCCATTCATCAGAAGTGGCTTTTGTGTGAGGGGAAATTCAGTGACTACTGCTGCACAATTTTACAGGGTGAGATGTAGGAGATGAGGCAAAAAGGGGGTGCTTGTTTATTTTTAGTAACATCACTCTGCTGGTGTAATTTCAGCTGCAGTCAAAAAGAGGTTTGTAAAATGCTGAACTGCCCTGTGTGTTCCTTGCTGTAGCCACCTTCTTTTTACACAGCACATGGAGAATTTTAAATAAAAATTTGCTTTTGTTTTCTTGATCCAGTGTACTGTTTCCTCCAGATATTATCAGAACATAAAAAGTATGACGTCAATTGAGGTTCCAGAATTTCCAGTATGAAATGCATCTGCTGGAGGTTTTTATTTATCTTTTGTCTGCTTTAGAGTAGATTGAGCCAGATCAGTGTTTAATCGTGATTAAGCCCATTGTAATCTCTGTTCTTTATAAAATCCCTCTCTGAGCAGGGCAGGTTGTTTATTTGTGAAAGGTTATCCCTAGGAGCTTTTTGGTGTTTGAAAGAGAGGTGCTGTTTTTCATTTGCAGGGGTAAGCATAGGCACGTCACAGCTTGTTTGCATGGATATAAATGTGGTTGTTTGTGCATTTGATGTGATTTTTTTTATGTAGCCCAGAAATGCAGTTAGTCTGGGACAGAGTCTTTGTATGCATATTTTTAATTGCCATAATCCTTCTGTACAGTGTGAGCCCTATCTTGCAATCTTGCTTTGAGCTGTGGTTAAAAAAGATCATAAGGTGATTTGCAATGAATTAATTAGCTGCTGTAAAGGAGTTATATTTGCCGCCTGTTCTTAGACCTATCCTTTCCAGAAAGAAGTTGACCCCTTTGAAAATTAAGTACATTTGGTTGTCCTCTAGAGTGAGATAAGGAAACAGCAGTCTTGCTTTCAGAGATCAGGAAAAGGAGATGTCGACTTGGCCATTGACTCAGTCAGGACATCTGATCAGTTTCTTCCAGCCCTTTCACTGCCTCATTTTTCTGCTCCCCATTTTTAGAGAGGGTAGCTGGAATCAAGTCTCTGAGCTATGGGATGGACTTCTGCAAAGTTCATCAGCTGATGTAGGTCCTCCTACCCTGTTCCTTCAAAGCCACCATGGAGTCAATGATTGATCACTTGGAGTAAAAGGAGATTATTCCAATTCATCCCACTGATTTTGGTTTAATTATTTTTCTCAGTGCCTTCCCTAGTACTTTACCCTTTTGCTTTCCCACACCCTCCCTGTATTTTCCCCTCTCTCCATTGTCTTGCTTGTTTACCTGAGTGCAGGTAATACTCAGGAATACAAAGTATTATTTTTTTTCAGACTGCACCCCATGGGGTCATGAAATCTCAGAGTGAAGGGAAGAACAGCTGTAATTGGAAAGGAATAATTTTTGTCAGAGTAGAGCTGCAAATTATGTAGCATTTCTTACTAAATGGGTGGCTCTTTTGGCATTACTGTATCTACTAAATTGTCTTAGGAACACTGCAGCTATACTGTGTTTGCTTCTGGCCTTTCATATTCTCCTCCTTTCTGTCCTCTAGGAGGGATCTAGATGGCTGGAAGTTTAAGGACATGTATTGGTGGACCTTACAGTTCTGGCCAGGTCCATGATGATTTCAGTAGCCCTTTGCAGGAGGACCTGTGACTACTTTGTCTTTCCAGGTCCCTCACGTGCAAACTATCACCACATGGTCAGCAGCATTGGAAGCACAGGCTTTCATCTACTAGGACTTCTGATGTCTTTGGTCTTGGCTGGATTTTTCTTCTCTGTAGTTGCATTACCCATCTCTTTTCTGATGATCAGTGGATTTCAATAAACAAAACACTAGAAGCCATGCTATACACAGCACAGGGAGCTACAGAGAACACAAATTCTCTTAAAATGCTGTTCCTTATTGGATGCCCTCTTCTTCCCTAGAGCACAGCTCTTCCTCTCTGAGCAGTGGTGGCATGGAGATTGCTTGTTCCAATAGCTTGGCATTTTTGTAAATCTTCTGGTCTTATCCCTGAACATAAGCCGAACTTACCCAATAGTGAAGTAATTCTCTACACTTCCAGAGCAAGGAGGAACAGAAAATATGTGTTTATAAGTGCTGGGAAGTGTTAAGATTTGGTTGTGGGAGGTAGAAGTAAGATTTTCCTTGATTTCTTCTAGAAGATGGTAGAAGGCAAACCAAGTTCAAAGAACAGGAACAATTTTGAATAGTCAGCAATTTGAGGGAGAGTGTTTTTTGGTTTTGTTGCCTTTTTTTCCCCTTTTAAATATATTGACATAGCAGCAAGGGTGTTTTAATGTCATCCCAAATAAGTTTTGATATTAATGCATATGCTCTCTATGGGAAGGCAGAATCCATGGCATCTGTTGGAGCAGAACTTTGGTCAGGGTTGAAGGACAGTCTCTGTGGAAGGTATGCTAGTAAGGACAGACAGAAAACCATGTATTATTACTCATGGAAACTTATAAATAAAGAATGAGCTGTTTCAGACAGGAATTAGTGTCAAATTGGGCCCTTTAAATTAAGGGCTAGAGCTATAAAAACAAAAAAGAAAGGAGTATGAGAGATTTTTTTTTTTTTTAAGGTATGCCCTAGTGCTAGCAGCCTGGAGGAGATCCTCCAGATAGTAGCCATTAAAAAAAAAAAAAGGAATTAAGAGGTGAGGCAGATTTAAATAACTTTACCAAAGATGGCACAGTGTTCTGTAGGGTGGTGTAATCAATGCCTGAAGGAAGAACAAATATTTGAAGCTGGCAATCGTTGTGAGTCATATTAGATGTTTCTTTCTTCCTTGTTTTTGTGTTCTTACCATGGGAAAGAATGCTTGCTCTAAGTGGAGATGTAAATCAGTTGGGGAAAACAGTAATACTAACAGTAGGAAAGAAATGAAGCCACAAAACACCCAACTCACTTACGATTACCTCTACATATTATTGAAGTTTTATCATGAGATGGAGGGGGACCTAAGCTTAATGCTTAAGCAGCTTTCTTTGATTAACAGCATTCAAATATTGTGGTTTACCTGTTCCCTTTCAGTTTTATTTGTTCTTCTTTTGCATTAGCACATTTCCCCCCCCTCCTCTTCTCCTCTGGCTGAAGGTGGTATGGAGATGAGGAGATTCAGATGATGGCAACTCGATATAGCTCACCAGTCAGTTTGTTTGGGGTACTTTTAATCGGTGAATAAGCTACTGTTCCTTATCACTTTTGTATCTCATGTTTCATAGGATGCTTTTCTATTTGCTTTTGATAGTAAGGGCTAGGTTCTGGTAAACTCAGTGTCACCTCATGCAGTCCTGGTAGTTCCTGGGTGAGTAAGGTTGTATTCATAGTGGTGTCATCTTACACCACACCACAGAAATTGATTCCTGGGTTTCACAGGAAGATAATTGACCCAGGATTAAGCATAAAAAACCAAACCCCCACCCCCTAAGAGAAAACAAAAAAAACCCCTCCCAAACGAACAAAAAAACCCCAACAAAACCTCACAAAACCCCCACAACCAGCAAACATCAAAAGCCCACACAATCAAAAATCAAACCAAAACCATAAAAAGGTGTTCCCAGGAAGCCATTGACTCCTGGTTGCCCAGTACCTGATATCCAGTCCAAATGAACATGTAGTTTAGGTCTCCAGACAACTGCTTCATGGATGTTCATGATTTTTGTGATTCTGTGATTTTAGCACAGCTACTCAGTTGAGCTGGGTACTATTTGATGACAACAATAGTGCAAGTACTTGAACCCAAACACTCAACTTTGGTAAAACCAACTTGATAAAAAAGATATTCTCACAGTCACCAGGGCTTTTTTTATTCCTTTTTATATCATGTCAGTCCCTTGGCATGCTGTTATAGCTGTTAATGATTATAGTGCCTACTTATGAAGTATAAAACACTTCTTGAAAAGACTTCAAGAATAAATTTGTGACCATCCTTGATGACCTCTTGAGCCTTAATTTATGAATTATGTTTAAAATAAAAAAAGTCTTTAGGAGTATGAAAAGAAGTAGTCAGGAAACGTCTTCTGCCAAATGAGTCTATCCCACGAAGTACAAGGAAAAAGCTTAGCTTGTGAATGGAAACATGAAAAATTAAGAACCCACAAATTTTATACGTGGAGACCTGGTAGATATGGCTGTCTTCTTCCACAGGGAAAGGGCAGCACAGATTTCCACCAAGCATCTCTGTAGACACCTTCCCATTAAATGGCAAACTGAAAGATAGTAAGTATTCAATTTTGACAATAGGCAGCTGAACATCCCATAATAATTCACTAGTGCCCCCAGCACTAAAAATGGGTTAGTGGAGTTACTCTATTGCCTCTTTCAGTTGTTGTTTTTGCTGCTCTGCACCAAAGCTTCTTCCTTGTCTTCCTTTTGAAGATCTATAAAAAGACACTATTTATATAAATAATCACATTTGTTTAGGATGAAGGTAGGAGAACAGGTCAGTGAATGATCTGTATTGTTGTCCTGGGAACATAGTGTTTAAAGCTGAGCAAAGAACTGGGTTTATGGGCAACAATATGTTTTTTTTAATCATATATTTAAAGATTACAACAGTAATTTCCTATTAGATATTAAAAGAAAAGCAAGCATTTGGGTGACTGTGGTGAGCTATAATTCATATTATATTCACTGGGAGGATAGTGTAGAAACTCACTGCTAAGTTTTTCCAAAATACTCAAAAGGGAAAGCAAGTAACTTGGGAGTGCAAACTTAGGCTCCTACCACTCCCCAATGTAAAGCCTGACTTAGGAAAAAAAAAAGTGATCTGATTCCAACAAGTTCGTGTATGGAAACAAACCATCACACACTTTTGATAACTGAGATAATGTTAAGCTTATCAGCATAATTATTTCCGTCACATTCCTGAAGTACAATGGGTGAGTAACACAGCAGTGGCAGGAGAGGGGCACGTGTCCAGCTGGATCCACATCCACGGGCTGGTTCAAAAGAGAGTCAATCTCATGAAGGGGCTCAGATACCTGAGATGGGAAACAATGCCTTCAGTTTGAAAAACCTTCCAATCCTGCCAAGCATCATTTAGCTGCTGCCTAACCATAGGGTGCCTTAAATGATGGTCTCCTCTGACACTTTGCTGAGGAGTGCCTCTCTGCAGACATGGAATTACCCACCTCTGAAGCAGGCAGAGGGACTGGACCACTTAGTTTTTGGCCTATATATAGTTGGGCACGAAAAATGATTCTTTCTCATCCTGTGTCCTCTAAGAAGCTCAGTCCTGAAGGTTTCCTTTTTTAAAAGTATAAATCTTAGAAGTGGTTTTTGCAGCAAAGCTGGGAATTCAGGTCACCACAAGGCTAACGGGGGTGAGGCTGCTGTATGGTGTTTGCTCTGTGGTCCATAACACAGTGCCTGGAGCTGTCATTCCAGAGCTGAGTGAGAATCTGATCTTCAGAGGAAAGACATCATTCCTCTGTGGGTGTCTGAATTACCGGTGTGCTCTTTGAGAAGCAGAAGCAGCACATTTTCCAGGAAAAAAATGAGTCCTTCTTGAGTTAAGGAAAAAGCCATAGGTGCCTTCAGATGGACCAAGCTTTGGGACCCCAATTTGCACATTATCCCAACAAATGAGCTTTGTATGTCCATAGCACACAAAGGTATGTTGAGGTGGTGACTGTGCCTATGGGTCCTGTATAATTTCTGAAGAAATACAAAGGGTGAATATTTGGCTGTGCTGAAGGGCTCTGCCTTGATTTCACCTCCTGCAATGAGTGTATAGAGCTTTTTGAAGGGTGAATTAGGCAATGTGAAGAATGTGGAGGGTAGCAAGAATTTATTTGGTCATGAATCTGGATGTTTTGATTTAGTTTTAGGAACAACAAACCAGTACAGAAAGGATGGGAAAATATTGCCCCAGGTCTGAATGACACAGTACAAATAGGACACGCTGGCATGGCCAAAGGGGCAGATAAGTTTTCCAGGCATGAATCTATGGCCTTTGCCTGTTCAGTGGATTGATTCCTTTTTTATTTTCTTTCTTTGTCCTAGAATTTTTCTCCCAAACTTTTAAATTTCAAAAAATTATTTCCTCAGCTCTAATGTCATTGTAGAATTTTGTACAATATTGAGAAAGAGAAAACTTTTTCCATCACAAATATATACATATGGCTAAGACTGAAACTGATTCCCTGAAGGGGGGGTTGTTCTCCTTTGAAGACACTCCTAATTATCTGCCTATCAGACCCCCATCTGCCTTTGTGTAATATCAATACGTGAACAACACAAGCAGTAAAGATTATGCAGTCTTTAATGAAGTCTTTCTGAATGGCACTATTTGAATGGGCATATGAAAAATGTTACAACTTAGCATAGGGTCACCCCAGTTTTCCCACATGCTACTCATGTGGGATAGAGCCAGTGAGCGCATCCTGCACACCAGGGGATGCATCTCGTTCTCATGTGTGTATTTTTCGACTGTGTTGCAAACAGGAAAGGGATATGCTTGAGAGAAAGGCAAACAAGCAATGAAAGCCTGAGACAACATTCTTGTCAGTGGGAAATGGGATCCAGTTATGAGTCTCAGTTTCAGGCTTTAATCATAATAACACTTCCTTCCGTGCAGTTACATTTGGTTATAGGGAAAATTCAGATGTCACTGAAACACCTGATGCTCCTCTGTGTCCCCTTCCTGAGTTGCTCCAGCCTGTGGGAAGTGCATTCAGTGTTACCCAGCTGCAGAAGTGTGCTGAGCATCCTGGCCCCGCTGTGTCTTTGATCTCCTCTTGACTTGCCTTGCGCTGTCACCTGTGCCCACACCAGGACAACAGTCCTGAAGTCTCTGATCTTTCCCTACCTCTACCTCAATAGCCAGTACAATAAAATATAGCACCCACAAGTGTCTTCAGCCCCCAATTCTGCTTTTCCTCCTCACAAACCTGATCTAACAAAACACTCATCTTCTGGAAGTCAAACCAGAAAGTTTTGCTTGAAAACCAAAGGGGTTGGTTTCAGGTTATTGGAAATATTTGTAACATTTCTGCTCCTGGCTTTCTGGGTCAGGCTTCATTAGGGTGAGCCAACTGTGCTGTGTCCTGTGGTAGATTGGATTTGGATTACAGGTGTTCAAGTCTGCTTTTTCAGTTAGAAATAAAAGCACAGTCCGGTTGGATGAATAAAGAAAGGATAATGTGCATTTAATTTTTAATTTATACAGTACATCAGGATAGAGCAGGGAAATCAAGTATGTATTAAAGGATGGATTAAAAATGAGCATTGCCATATGGTCTCATGAAGCCACTGTCAATTTTGTTGTATCTTCTATCAGAAATAAATTAGATCATATTTCAGGATGGGATTTTTATTGGAGAGTGTTGTGGGCCTTCTCCTCAGCGCCACTGCTCAATTTACAAGGTCTATCTTAGAGCTCTTCTGTTTACCCTTCTTGGATGCACCAAGTCCATCATACTGGGAGATGCTCTGTAGCACAAAATAGCCTTTATCTCAAACTGCAAGTGTCTTTCCCTGTGGGAAGACAAATCTTTGCTAATATGACACCTACACATAGCTGAAATGATAAGGAATTGATAGAAGTTATTTACTCATCTCTGGTACTCATTAAAGCTGCTCCCTCTAGTGCTTATTAAAAGAAAAGTAACTGTGCATATGTGACATCTAGAAAGGGAAAATCTCTTTTGTCATTCTCTTCTCAGTTAAGAGGAACCAAAATCACCTTTTCTTTGATGAAGCAAGTAGTTGTTTACCACTGCAGTGCCCTTTTGGCCTGACAGCTTCTGTGGTAGTTAACCAAAATGGATATTTAATTGCTTTGCGTGCCTTTCTGAAGTTCAGGTGATGATAATTGCACCTAGATGTCCCATGCCACAACAACATTGCAGGCTCATCCTGCAATCTCCTCTTGACTGCTCTTTCTCCCTGTGCCCTTCTCACAGCCTCTGCTCTGACTCCAGGTCTGAAAAAAAGGTATCCTCCAAAAAGCAATCACTAGCTAATAAGAAATGTGTCATTTATTAAACCCTAAGGCACTGTTTTTCTGGGCCACATTTAGTTTCCTCGGGGTTTAGGAGCAGCCCATCTTCTTTTTGAGCAAAAGATGTTCACCACAAGGGAGGTCTTTGGCTCGGGGTGGTCCCCAGACCTGGCATTACAGGAGTAACACTTGGCAGGCCAAGATGCTCAGCATGGAGTAGTGTCATCATCTGGGAAGGGTAACCGGGGTTGGCTGCACAAATAGCACCCGAAAATAAAACACAGAGTAACCAGGGCATCCTGAAGGAGAGGTGGTGGGAGCTGCTGGTGTGCAGAATTGCAGAGCACTTGCTGGCAGCTCTACTAGTGGGTAGAGTTACTGCACTGGAAGAGACCTAACTTTATGCACAAGTTAGATGTTCTTGGAGTGCCCTGGTAAGGCAGGTAGGTGTGTTAGGAACACTGTAACTGCCTTATGGTCTCCAGCATGTGCCAGCCCAGCATATGGTTTTTTTCCTGCTCCCAAATTAGTCCAAAACCCCTTGCCTTCATTTCTCCAGTCTCTCCTCAAATGTGCATTTCTCCAGCTTCTTCCAGCTGCCCTCTGTTCTCTTCCTAAGTCAGCCATAAGTACCTGTCTCTGCTTCTGGACAGGCAGGGAGGGAAAGGTGCCAGCTCTTTATCAGGGTGGACAAAGAACAATTTCATCTTTGGGTCTCCCTTCTTGGGAAAATGACGTGTTGCTTATCAGCAATTGCAACAGAGCTTGTCCCAGTCCCCAGGGGTAGTGGCTCTTATTGGTGCCTTGTATGCCAGATGGGGGCAATCAAAGAACTGCAGACTAGTTTTTGGTTGGAGAAGACCTTAAAGATAATTTAATCCAATGGTCAGGTAGTTACCTGGTACAAGGAGGTTGATCATTCACAAGCACAGGCTTCCCTTTGTTTAGAGTATGCCTTGGAGCCTGGTGCTGCCATGTTCCTGCTCCCTGGCAGCACTGCCTATCCCACAAAAACCAGCACCCAGCTGGAAGAGACACCACAGGGTGTCTGTGTAAATAAGCCCTGGTGCTGTTGGTCTCACAGTGTGTGTGTGAGCTTTGACTTGGTATATGTAGGTTATGAAGAAGCTGATTGATTTTCTGGAAACTTGCAGCCTGATGAAAGGCTCTAGTGAATCCTTAGGAGGACTTTTTTTTTGGGGGGGGGGAGGGAAAGCTGTTTTGATTGACTGAAATTTTAATTTTGATTTTTATTTACCACTTGAAGAATTGCCTCTCAAAGGGGTTGGCATAGCTCTAACTTAATTTTGCAAAAGAGGAAAGGCATTTTTTTTTCCATTCCCAGTGTGGACTAGAAGCTTGTCTGTATATTTTGCTGCATGAGGGAAAGCATAATATTGGTTGACGTTGGGTTTTGTGGGCAGAACAACATGATTTGAAAAATGCCATTCTCACTTGAGAAAAAAAACCTGACCTCAGCAAGTATGCTGTCACAGCTTCAAAATATGTGCGCCTGTAAGCCTTGGAAAATGAGTACAGATTGAAATCAGCTGTTGTAGGCCAAGTTCTCCAGGGCTGCAGCCGAACCCAGAATGGGCTTTTTTTTCTGAACAAACCGTGTAATCATATTTGTCATCTTTTTGTTTCCACAAAGTCAAATCAAGGCCTTAAAAAAAATCAATTTGAAGGAAACAAACTATTCAAACTAGTAGACTGCAGATGCTCTTTTTAATAAAGTGATGGTTTCTGTAGGATTTATTCTGTCCTGTCATATGCTTTATGCTGGCTGGACTTTCCTAGGCAGCTGCAACCTAGAGATAAGTCTTTTGTCATGTTACAGTTGAACTCCTAATTTCAGCAATATTTTTATTTTTCTGATTCAACTTACTTAAGTGTTAGAAAACTCATTGACCAAATCCATTCTGTTTGAAGACATCAGAATGGCATCAGGAGTGAGTAATTATTGCTGCTGTGATTTATTGTATTAACTGGGGTAGCACCTGGCGATCAGCTGAGAGCAGAGCTGTGTTCCCAGGCTGTGCAAACACCCTACCTGCATCTGAGTTCCATAAATCAGCCCAGCCCCAGCACTGCCTCAACATACATAATGGGCAACAATGTGGTATGTTAATGTGGCATCTTGAACAAGAAGCCCCAGCCAACCTCTGCACGTCAGAAAACTGTTTTAAAAGCTGTGCCAAGTGTTTTTGCTTCAGGTGTGCAACCAAAATGGCTCTTGGTCATCTGAGGCAAATAAGGGTGCCTGGGTTGTGTGATACTGAGAGTCAATGCTTACAGCTTCAGCTATCAGGATGCTGAACTTGCAGACAAGGGAGTCAGTGAAAGATCAGGATTTTGTTTTAGTTTCTGAATCAAAAGATAAACATGAAAATAACTATCCCATCATTTTACTGATATCCATGTAGGAAATACTTATATCCGTGCATCTCTGTAGCTTTTCAAACTGTGTTAGGCACATCCCACTGCAAAGAGTCACTGTGCATATGAGGTTATTGTTTGCCTTGCTAATCCTTTGTTAAATTGCTGCTGGATCTGGAGGCATGTTCTGGGTCCAAGATTTTGCCTGAGGATCCTTCTTCACTGTGAAAGCCTCTGCATTTCAACCCAGTTTCTCCAGTATTAAAACAAGCTGATGCATAGTGGAAGTCCCTGTTGCTCTTTCACAGGAATGACTTTTTCCTAGCCCCTTTCCCCACACCAGAACCTCTCTCTGCCACAATCAGGGCATCTGACTGCTGTATATCCCTGCTGGCTTCCAGCCAGAGCCTGCCTGGAGCCAACATCAGCCTTGCAAAGGACTCTAGCTCCCGCGGAGCCTGGCTTTGAAACTCCTAACAAAAAGTATTCCATATTGTCCACATCAAGGAGTTTCAGATCCCAGAAATTCCATGGTGGTTTTTCTTAGTTAGTTAGTTAGTTAGTTAATTAGTTACTTTGTTTCAATCTCAATATGTTACACAGGCGGACTCAGGGGCTTTCCAGCGTGTCCACAGTTCTGGTATCTCTGATCTGCTGAGCATTAGGATGCATCCTCTCTAGCTCTGACCATGTGCTTGGACATGTAATGGTGTCTGAATGCTGTGGCTGTTCAGCAGTGACCAGGGAGACGAGCACCTCTGGGAAGCATGAGAAGGACGTGCTAGAGCTGCACGCAAGTGCACAGCTGCTTCCTTCATGCACAGAGGAAATCAAGCACATGTCCCTGGTGTAAAGTCAGAGGAACCTTAACCCCAAAACTCCAGCTACTGAGCTTGGCCTACACCCTTCCTGTCATGTCTTGCCAGTGGCTGTGTTGTTGGAGTGGGGCCAGCCACGCTATGGGGGCCTCCTGCCCCCAGGAGGATTTGGCAGCTGTTTGTGAAGCCCCAGGCAGGAGTGGGATGTGGTGCAGCCAGCATCTTTGGAGGCAGCACAGAGGAAACCCCTTTCCAATCAAACAAGTAGCTCTGGAGAAAAAAAAAAAAAAGGATCTGAGGGATAAATGTTCCACTTGCAGCATTTGCACTGAGTTATTTTAGTTTTTATTTATCTCCAGTTTGGGGTGCGTCAGCCTGGGATGTGGCTCAGACCACCTCCTTTGCAAGCCTTCAGGGAAGGCAGAAAGCACAGCCTGTGCTCCTCTGTGCCTCTTACCAGTGCTTTACAACACACTTTATTTTGCAATTTTTTCAAAACTCTCCAAGCCGATGTTATTTTTTTCCTCTTTCCTCTCTCTCTAGTTTTGTATGGAGCTGAACCAGCCGACGCTGCCAAACATCCGCAAGTGGAAGGGCCCTAGAGGATGTTGGAAGGGTGTTGTTTCCGAAAAGCCCTCAGGCCAGCTACACAAGGTACATTAATCCCCAAGTCTGAACTTTGGCTTTGCTTTTTTCCCCCCTCTAATCAAGGACATATTTGGAATGTTTAAGGCAACGCTTTTTGCAAATTCTTTTTGGCAAGGTTTACATTTCTTGTTTTTTAAGCTGACTGTTCCTATAGCTTTTAATTTGACTGTACAATTTATGTTTTGGAAGAATTGTGGCACACTTGTAAGGAGGAAGATGTGTGTGTGTATTTGGGGAAGGTGAACAAAAGCAGTACAGATATATAGATGAAAAGCCACACATTTGGACAAGGTAAGACAAGGTCCTGAGTTTTTTTCCCTGGCAGGCTGCAGTACTTTCGACATTTTTTGTGCAGGTCACCTGGGCGTGCTTCCTGGTGCTGCACTGGCTGGCATTTGGAAGGGCTTCCCATTTTCCTAGTTAGCAAGTGAAGAGCCCATAGAGGAGCCCTGCAGCCTGCCATCCTCACCTGGAAGTGTTTACCTTTTGTGTTCCCCAGAGTCCTAACCACAGGTGTTTAAAATACTGTGGATTCCATTTGAAATCTGCACCATGCTGCACTGTGCTTTTCCCTGNATATATATATACATGTTTAAATATGTACTGCAGGGTGGTACTGATTTATTAAGGCACCTGCCTACCCTTGACAATATTCAAAGTGTAGCTGCACTGGGCTGGACATCACTTACAGTGCCCAAAAGCAGTTTCGCCCAAGGGAAATCTCTCTTTTTCAGCTTTAAGGGTGCTCAAGAGTTTTCAGGGCAGTGCCTTCCTCGTGCTCGAGACTGTTGTTGCTGGACAGGGTCATTCTTGTGGTGCAGTTATTGCAGTGTGGATGTTGTGGGTAGAAGCAGGATCTGAGATCTGTCACGTAACAAGTAGTGCCTCTTAGCACACGGGGCAGTCTTCAACAATCTATTGATCCAGAATGATCTGTCCTGAGCACTGTTGTTACTAAATATGTGGCTTCAGTTGTGTCCTATAGCCATGCTGCTCAGAATCCACATTTCTTTATTTTGGCTTTTCCAAATCAGGTTGCATCAGCGTTCACTGGTTTTGGACTCATGTTTTTCCAGGTGCACTTCCTTTAGTGCCCTTCTGAGAAAAACCCAAGAATGAGGGAAAAATAAACCCAAACAAACCAAAACCCACCACCTGGGCAACACAAGGATTGTACTCTAGCTAGACAGGCATACAGGGTCAAGAAGGGTCTGGAAAGATACAGAGTGTCTGAATGTCTCTAATGTTTAATACAATTTCCACCTAATTGTGGTGCAGAGTGTAAATGCCCTTCAGGACATTTTTATTTGTGGCTGGAGTATTCCTTTGGGATCTCTTGTTAGGCCAGATCATTAGAACACTGAATATAAATAGTTGTGCAAAGTTGTGTCCACTTCTTTTTTTACCAAGAATTATTAATAAATGTCTCAAAGTTTCTATATTAAATTCACAGTGTTTAGTCAGTTCTTTCTTGAGCTGTACTTCCAAAGATAACAATGGCAGCTTTGACTACAGGGTGACTAAATAAAAATGATTATCCACCTTGTTTTATGGATAGGGATATAAGGATGAATGGTTCCCAAAATTATGAGAGAAATGTGCAGCCAAACTAAGAATAGGAATTTTGTCTACTTGACTCTTCCTTTTAGCTGCTTTAACAGGAATCTGGCTGAGCTGTAGAACCCTCCAGTAAGCCAAAAAGTCTCTTCTTTTCCTGAGGCTAGTTAGTGAGTCTGTTAGGTTTGAGCACTATGTACACAAATACAGTGAGGTAACACAGTGTAACCCCAAGAACACAGCATCTTTGGCACAAGCTGATTCTGGGATGCTCTGTAGGGCTAAATAACACAAAATGGTAGATGGTGCTTCTGGCTTGTGCTTCCATACATTCTGAGCATTTCAACCACGCAATTACTTTTGACTGCCATGTTGATACAAAGTCTGGAGCCTGGGAATAGCCAACAGCTATTGACAGCACTTTCATTCTTTCACATCTTTTCCTGTATCAGTTTTTAGACCTTAGGCTTCTTACTGGTGGAATAATTTTGTCAGTACTTTAAAGGTGAGTTATCAAAGGAGCTACCGAAGAATTTGAACCAGCCTGAATCCTTTCAAGGCTCTTGGGAAGACAGTGGAGCAGTTAACACTGTTTTATTGCAGCTGAAATGGAGAAAACTCTTCCTTGTAATGTATTTAACTGTGGTTTGCTAAGGGAAGTGGGCTTGAATGATGCCAAGGAAAATGGTGTCTGGATGATGGGAGAAGAGGCTGACAGTCTTTGAATTAGATACTGCTGCTGGTGTGACCAGTGTAGACAGCTTTCTGAAAATGCCAATTCCATATCATGAAGTAATCAAAAAAAGCCCATTCAGGATCATAGAAGCAGAGCTGAAAGGAGCAGAGGGCTGAGCATGAAACATTCAAGCTGGAAAAGAGACAGATAAATTGACAGGACTGAGAGGTCTAGACAAGATTTCACACTAAGAGACTGAAGGGGCCTGGATATTTTTAGCTTGCAGGTGAAAAAAGTCTGTGAGATGGTGTCGAGCCTGGGGAGAAGGAACAACTGTGCACAGCATCCTCTGCTGCAAGCCCTAGCAGTCACCTAGTGAGACCTCAAGGCACCAAACCCATGGTTAGACAATTAATCATGTGGGTAACAAACTACCTTGTTACTGACCACGCTCAGAGGTATCCAATGCCTTGCCTGGAGTAGGAGAAAATGGGGACATATCAGCCCAGACACACACACAAGAGGCAGCACCCTTCACCCCTGAAGTGGTCCTGACCATGCTCTGCCTGTAGAAGATAAAACAGATTATTAAATCCTTGGCTTTACCGGATTACCAAGGTGAAACACACATCGCAGCCAAGTGATGTGTGTTTCACCTTGGCACACTCACTCTTCAGTCAAGTCAGTGGAGCTTCCCAGGAAGCATTCCTCCCACGTCTGGTGGGAGTTTTGGCAGGGATGAACTGAAGAAACCTATTTGTCCTCTGCATCTTCCACTGATAGCCCAGGAAGCTGTTTCTCCTTTATGCTTGGGCACAGCCAATTTGGCTTCCTGCCCAGCAGGCACCATGCCTAGATATAGATAGATAGATAGATAGATAGATAGATAGATAGATAGATAGATAGATAGATAGATAGATAGATATGGGACTACATTTGGGCAGAACGTTTTGTTTTTACCATCTTGTGACCAGGATTTCTCTTTTTCCTTTTTAATTCCAGGGTGTTGAATATTCTGGCTTCCTCTGGGATACAACAGCTGGCATTGAGCTGAAAGATGCCTCATCTCAGGAGACTGCACAGACTAATGGCAACGGGAGGCACTCATATCCTCACCCGTATCTTGCACATTTCAAGGTAACTCCCACAGTGCCAGTCTAACCTTGCAGAACTTTAACTAAAAAGAATCTGGCTATGATGAAAAGAGACACAGCCTTCTCATAGATAAAAATTCGCATGAGCCTTTGACCCTTCTCATCACTGTCCCGTGGCTTGATTATGGATAGGTGCTTAATGCACCTTAATACATGTGGTAGTTCACTACAGTCAGTCCTTTCCCTTGCTCCTGTGGGGGCAAACCCTGCTGCAAGGGAGTATTTGAGAACCTCAGGGTCAGTGGATCCTCAATAGCAGCCAGGCCACAGGGCTGGGATTCTTGTCAGTGCCACAAAGAGGGATGAGTGCAGGGACAATGGAGATGGATTTTATATATATATATATACACATATAAATGACATATATATATATATATATATATATATATATATGAGTGTATGTATTTATAAGGCACAGTGCTCCAGTGAGACTTGGGCTGGCCTATGTTTTGTTGCTGTCACACTTCAGAGTTTCCATTTTAAAGCTTTTTCACTAGGGCTAAACCTATCTGAAAGAACATCATCACTTTTGGAACCAGTTCTTGGGCATATGCTGGAGCGAACATATGAGTAGAGAGAGCCCATCTCCACACAGGCTGTGATGAAAGGGTCCAGTTTAGGGAACTTGACATCTCTGGTAATGCTTTGAGAGAAGCATCAATTGAATAATTATTAATAAATAACATATTAGTAATGAATTGATCATACAAATATGTCCAAGTGATTCCCAGAAGGTGAACAGGAGATTGCGCGGAGCCAACAACTCCTTTCAAGGTACATTAAGTTTCTTGGTTAGTCTCTGTGACAAGCTGGGGCTAATCACAAGACAGTAGAAATTAGCCCCTGTAATGACCATGACATTATTTGTAGCTTATTAACAACTGGTTTTGCATAAACTGATTTTCATAAGCAGCTGGCTTCTTTCTGCAACTGTGGTGAAAGGAAGCTGTTTGCTAATGGAAACCAGTTTCCCCAGAACTGAGAGGGTATGAGGTTATTACAAACAAAGCTGCAAAATGCAAATTCCTCCCTCATCTTCCTCCCCACACTGAGACACACCAAGACACACCACATATACAGCAGTGTGAGTCCTACTGCACCAGATTTACTACTGAAAGTACTGGGAACTGGCACGTGGTTCTGTGTTGTGACCTTCCATTCCCCACGTGCACGGCATTGATTTCTCCTCCTTGTCCCACCAGGTTGGAATGAATGATCTGACTGTGGTTAACCTTCACCTGGCCTTGCCACCCTCTGCAGGAGAGAACACTGGGAAGAACCATGACAGCCACAAACTGGCAGCCTGTGCACAGAGTTTGCAGGAGACTCTGAAAGGTAAGGGAGGATTTTTCCTGCTAGCTATCACGTGCACACTATCTAATTCAAAGGAATTTTTAAAAGAGTAAACTTCATCTCAGTGAGCATTTCAGAAATAGCCTTATCAGCCTGACAATTCTCTTTACCCATATTCGTGTGATGCATATGTGACAAATGTGCTTTTCCCTTGCTCATTGTCTTACAGTCTTTCCTAATTAACACAAACAGCACAGGAGATCCTACTGGCTTTGACACCATTTTTTCAAATTAAGTTCCTTCTGTTTTTATGCTACTGTAACAGCAAGTTCTGCCAAAGCAAAGTCACTAGAGTTGAGATCCTATTTTAAGTGCTTTGTGGAAATGACACCTACCTGATATCATAGCAAAGCTTAATTATTTTTTTTCTTCCAAGAGAAGCAAAAAGGTTCTATACATTTAATTTTTGGATAATTGGAAGCTCTTTGGAAAACCCAATGCAAATTTGCAGATGGCTGCTAATGAGAAAAGAGACCAAATCCTGCTTTGGTACCTGGATGTAATATGTAGAATAATTTGTTGATTTCAAATAAGTTGCTCTGGCTTTACACCAAGATGAAATTACACCAGAATTTAGACCTGAGCTTGAGCAATGAAAGAGGCAGCTGGATATCTTTACTTAATTTCTGTGAATTTGCTTTTTAATTTGAAGCTTGCAAATTATGTTTAACTTCCTGCGAAGCAGAACAAAGCAGTTTAGATTCTAAATGTTGCTGATCTTGTTATAGGAACAGAAAAAGTCTAGCCCTTTGTTTACTGTTTAAGAAAGATGTGAAAGGCTTGCAAGGTTATTCGCGTGACAATTTTCAACTTGGCCCAGCTCAGCAAGGTTGGTCACTTGGAAGTGTTAATATCCCTCTTGTATAACTCAAGAGGTATTTGCAGTTTTTCTGCATGTTCTGTTGTTGTTCCTTTTGGGCTGCAGAAGCCAGTCAGAGCTATTTTAAGTGCTAC
This sequence comes from Leptocoma aspasia, assembly GCA_013399835.1. Classification (NCBI taxonomy): domain Eukaryota; kingdom Metazoa; phylum Chordata; class Aves; order Passeriformes; family Nectariniidae; genus Leptocoma; species Leptocoma aspasia. The sequence goes on along the minus strand of VXAX01007367.1, from coordinate 496,672 downwards.
TGATTTAAGTATTTGTCTACATACTTCAAAATTTGAAAGGATGAAGGTAAACAAAAGGATAATTTGTTTAATCCCCAAAGGCTGAACTGAAATGTGGGATAAATGTGTAGCTCTTCTGAAGTCAACTGAGTTGCACTTCCACTGCATCTAAATTTAGACTGTTGGTATTCTCTTTATTTCATGTTTTAATTTTCGTATGGCAGGCACATTACTGGAGCATGCTTGTTCTTGCCTTAGTCTTTCACAAAATAAGAAATTCAGATTCCTCCAAACTTGTGGGATGCAGGTGTGGTCTCCTAAGGAAATGGTAGTACACACATGTGACTTTGAAGTACTGAATTACCCTGCCGAAATTAATTTCATGCTTAAAATTACCACCATCCTTCAATTTCTTCGAAATTAGTCCACAAAATATGGGCAGTAAGAACTGATTTGTCTGTGGGTTCTGCAGTAAATTTGAGTTTCTGTTTCCATTTTGCTAACAGATGCCTGTTCTATTATCTTTTATTCTTACTAATAGGCATGGAGCTTTTGAGGAACATGGTTTACTGTCCACAGCCTCCCTTAACACAGGGCATAGTATCCCCATATTTCTCCCATTAGATTGGTGGGTCCTGGTTCCTTTTTCCCTCTTATTTTTTCCTTTCATCAGCACTGGAGAGATGCAGTGGCTGTTGGCTACTTATAGCTAACTCTTTGCAGCAGCTCTTCTGTCTTCTCTCAAGAACTCCACCAGTTCGTCTTCAGTGTGGTGACCATGGGCAGCACACAGATATTATTCTGGATTTCCTGGTGGTGGCTGGACCCAGGGACCAGGGTGCTGGGTGGATTGAGAGAGTTCTGAGGAGAAGAGCTTGCAAGAGCTGGTGGATGAGTAGCTGGACATGACCCAGCCATGTGCACTTGCAGCCCAGAAAGTCAGCCTCATCCTGGGCTGCATCAAAAGCAGCATGGCCAGCAGGGCGAGGGAGGGGATTCTGTCTCTCTAATCTGCTCCCATGTGACCCCACCTGGAGAGCTGCATCCAACTCTGGGGTCTCCAACATAGGAAGGACATTGACCTGTTGGAGTAAGTCCACAAAAGGGCTGTGAAGATGATCAGAGGGCTAGAACACCTCTCCTGTGAAGAAAAGCTGAGGTATCTGGGGTTGTTCAGTCTGAAGAAGAGGAGACTTAGGGAATATCTTACAGCAGTCTTCCACTAGCTGAAAGGGGCCTAGGAGAGAGCTGAAGAGGGACTTTTTATGAGAACATGTATGTTCCATCCTGATGNAGGAAGGACATTGACCTGTTGGAGTAAGTCCACAAAAGGGCTGTGAAGATGATCAGAGGGCTAGAACACCTCTCCTGTGAAGAAAAGCTGAGGTATCTGGGGTTGTTCAGTCTGAAGAAGAGGAGACTTAGGGAATATCTTACAGCAGTCTTCCACTAGCTGAAAGGGGCCTAGGAGAGAGCTGAAGAGGGACTTTTTATGAGAACATGTATGTTCCATCCTGATGGAACAAGGGGGAATGGCCTTAAACTGAAAGAGGGTAAGTTTAGATTAGATATTAGGAAGAAATTCTTGATTGTGAGGGTGGTGAAGCACAAGTTGCCCAGAGCAGTTGTGGATGCTCCTCTGTTCAGTATTCAAGGCCAAGTTGGATGGGGCTTTGAATGACCTGGTCTAGTGGGAGGTGTCACTGCCATGGCAGGGGGTTCAAACGAGATGATCTTTAAAGGTCCCTTCCAAAACAGCAATGTTTTGGAATAAGATAGATACAGAAGATACAATGTCTTAGCAGCCAATGTAACACCACATCCTTATCATATGTGTGTCACTCTGTCCAGGAAGGATTTGAGCATTTAAGTCTGTTGACTTCATGAGAGAAATCACTCAGGGCATGGTAAAATCAAGGAATGTGTCCTACAGATGTCCCCTTGGCCTGCCATGAAACAAAGGAGGGTTTCCCAGTTCCTGCAGAGAGGCAGATTTCAACACTGCAGACCTGCAGGTACTGTCAGTCCCTCAGCTGATTGCCTTGGCACACCAGAGCTCAGCCACTGCAGCAGAGGGCTGAGTTAAGGTTCTGCTTTGCTTTGCTGGCCAAGAGCCACCCACAGGCACTGCCAAAATTCACCGGTGCTTTAGTGAATTTGAAGATTCATTTGCAAACAGACAAGACTTATTTTTTCACCTGAGGAGTTCTTCACTGACACGGGCACGGTTGCTTTGGGCCCAGAGGGTGTGAATGTGTGTGGGAGCACTGCTGAGAGGTCATGAACAGGACACATGCCTGGCTTCTGTGGGCTTTATGCCACCAAATCCCAACAGATGGAGGCTCTGGGTCCTTATGGACAGTACAGTCTGTGTCAGGGACCTTTGCAGCAGCATACTGGTTGTTAAGAGAGCTCCTGCTGCTCTGTCTGTTGGAGGAGGAGGAGGACCAGATTGCATTGGCCAAGGAGCCTCTGACTCCTGAGGAGCAGAATCAAGCCCTGCCAGTCTTAAACTCATTTCCTCCAAAAGAGGAAAATGACAGCACTGCACCAGTAGCATTGTTTTTCTCTCCATCTGATAGTAACTGTGGGCATCATGACTGCAGCTTTTGATCAGTTATCATCCCTCATTATGAGCAAGGGCATGATTTCTTCCAGAACTTTTGCTAAGTTTGGCTGAGAGCCATTGGGGCTCATCCATGAGACCCCTGAGAGCTGCAGCTGCTGTGGGCAGCTCTGCTCCCTGCCTCTGCTGAGAGACCCAGGAGTGTCCAGTTAGACAGAGTCATGCACTCGGGAGGATCCAGGCGGGTTCACTTCCTTCCCTCTCATGGCTGGATGTCTGTCAGGGTCTTGGGAGGCAGACAAGACACAAAACTGCAGTGCTGGCGTGCATGATGATGTTGTTGCAGGAGCTGGCAGAGGTAGGAGCAGGGCTGAGAGTGAGCCAGGACAAAGGGAAAATGAAATTGATGGCTGTCTAGAAAACTGGTTCCTTGTTCTTCCTTGCTTAGCACAGGGCTGCCTGATGTATTCCCCACTCTTTTGCAGTCTGACCCCCAGAAGCTCCTGTCAGAGGGAAACCAAAAGCACTCCCTTCTCTCCCCAGTGGCAAATGGGGTTTCAGCTTCTTTAACATGCTCCAGCCTATTCTGTTTGTCAACTTTATGCTTTGTTATGGTTTTATGTTTAGTTATTCTGCATGCAAGTTTTAAGTGGGTGAAGAATATAGTGATTTCCTCCCTGGGCAGTCAGCTGCAGGCTGACTTCTTACCTCCTTCCAAGCATGCCTCCCCAATTGCTGGGTCTTTTATCCTCTGCTATTTCTAACCTCTCCAGAATGGAAAGGTTAAAATTTTCAGTCAGTTAAAATTTCCACTTGTAAGCATGGTGGGTGTTTTTGATAGATTTTTCATGTAAGGGAGGTAGTCTTGAAGATTTCCTAAAAGAAGCATGAGTAGTTTAGGATAGAACAGAATAGATTTTGTGCATAATCAAGGTAATGCTGTTAAGATCCTGGTCTGTCATTTTTAAACACCAAGGATGTGCTCCAGAGGCTTCTGTCTTTTCTCATATAGTGTGGAGATGAAAGCATAGAAGGAGCCAAGTGCTGCCTAGGCCATTGAGCTAGTGTTAGCACTGAAGGACCAAAGTTACATTTCAGGATTCCTGGTCCTGCCAAGCAAGAGATCTTGCAAGAGATCTTTGTCGTGAGATGCATGCACAACCACCAGCTCACAGCAGGCATGGTCATCCCATTACACAAGGACTGATTTTTCTTTTGGGTTCTAATGGAGCTTAAAATAACTCAGGTTCAGATTCAGTTGGGTTTTTTTCCTTCAAAGGTGGGAAGACTGCTGTAATGAATGCTTTATGGAAAATATTTTAACTTCATGTTATTTACAATATGATTTGTGACTTAGAAAGGGTAGAGAAACCAGAAATAATTTCACTAACTATTTGTTGCCCCTCTGCATCTTACCAAGCACCATGTTTTGAAGTATTTGTAAGTCATATGCCTTCAGTCTTGCTTACTCTTTTGCCCATTCCCAATTAATCTTTCCTGCACTGCAAGACAGGAGTGGAATACATTTTGTTGAGCTTGTGCTCCCTCTCCTGGATAGCAACTTCTACAGCAACAGCAAAAAAACAAGGAGGTTTATCCAGAGCACTGAGTATGGTAGAGAACGTCTGTCCACCCCATCCCCTCTCACACTTCAGTCCCAGGAAAGAAAAAGCTTATAAGCTCTTCATAGAGCTCTCCTCTGAAGTCAGCTTTGGGATAATTTTTTTTGTGGATTTGTGCCTCCTTCAGCATTCTTCTCCAGTGGCAAGCAGTGACATGGAAACATGTCTGGTCAGCTGTCACCATTCTTCAGTTGTCTTCTCAGACATTTCTGGCAGTGGTTTGAGATGGGCACAGAGGCATTGGCTTTGTCCTCTTACCCAAGGGCACAGATGGGATCTCTGCATCCACATCTGTGGGGCTAGGAGAGCACACATTGTGGATATGAGATTAGGGTCTGGAGTTTCTATTCTCACTCATCAGGGTTGGAAACAAACTGAAGTAATTTTCTGTTCCAAGTTGAGCAGTATCCCCTCAGTCAGCCAGGAAAAAGGAAGTTGCTGTAGTCAGGGAGTGCCCATGTAGTTTCTCAACTCATCTTCTGCCATCAGGCTTGCAGACTGTTCCTTGATCCTATTCCTTGGGATTTTTTTAATGCAGAGGTTAGAATGAGCACTGCACTTTGGGCCCTGTGGTATATACCAGCATAAGGCTGCATCTTCCTGGGTTCCTCACAAAAGTGTCCTTGACTCTTAAAGAAAATCTATTTTAAAAAAGTCTGCATAAGTTAAAGCCAGTAGATGTTTCTTGCAGAAAAAAACAAAACAAAACATTACAAAGGCACAGATTTCTAAAAACCTCTGAATCTAAAACTGCTTGTCTTTGAGTTTGTCACTAACAGGGAGTAGCAATGAAAAGACATCAATATTTGGGCTTCAGTAAAGCTGTTGATACTGTCTCTCACAGTATCCTTCTGGACAAAATGCCCAGCATACAGCTGGATAATCATGTTACATGATGGGTGAGCAACCAGGTCACAGATCAGGCACAAAAAATTACAGTGAATGGAGTGACATCAGGCTGGCATCCCGCAGGTCATTAGTGGGGTCCCGCAGGGCTCCATCCTTGGCCCAGCTCTCTTCAACATCTTCAGTAATGGACATGGGACTTGAAGGAATAATAAGTTTGAAAACAACACTATATTGTGAGGTACTGATTTCTTCACTTTTGTGCCCAGTGACAGGACCTGAGGGAATGGCCTGAAACTGAGTTCAGAGGAGGTTTAGGTTGCGTATTAGGAAGAAATCCTCATCTGGAGAGTGGTTGGGAACAGGCTCCCCTGAGAAGTGATCACAGCACAAAGCCTGCCTGAGTTCAAGAAGTATTTGGACAATGTTCTCAGGCACATGGTGTGACTCTAGTGGTGTCCTGTGCAGGACCAGCAGTTGGACTGGATGACCCTTATGAGTCCCTTCCAACTCAGCATTTTCTATGATTCCACAGATGGGCAGTAGAGGGCCAGTGGAGCTACAGGCAGCACCGAGGATGGCTACAAGCTTCTGCTTCTCTTGCTCCTCACTGCATCCTTTTATACCCTTGATGCCACATGCATTTCAACTGTGTGCCCTTTTGTGATTGGTCAGTACTTGGCACTCCACGGCGCATTGCCTTTAATACTAGGCAGCTGTTCTACACAGCTGTAGCCCATTAGGGAGGAGGCTTGGCCACAGCCCCACTCCCAATTGCCACAAACTGTGTTCCTACAACACTATGACTTTACAATAAATTAGATTATATTTAAAAACAAGCATCAAATGTGTACTGGCTGGTTTTATTGTCATTAAGATAATGGCCATGAGTAAATAGTGAAAAAGGCTTTAAACAGCATTTCTTTTCAGGAGTTCAGAGTACAATCACTTTTTTTATTCAGTATTTGTATTTTTCCTCTTTCTGTTAATCCTCTTTTACTTGAGTGATGGATGTCCATTCCTGCCATTCCTTTCTATTTTTCTTGGCTTCTAGGGGAAAAAGATGTAATAATCCTTGGAGATTTTAACCAGGCCCCAGACAGCAGCGACCATGACATCCTGAGGAAGGAGAAGTTTCACCACCTGGTCCCTTCCAGCACCTTCACCAACATTAGCACAAAGAACCCACAAGGGTCCAAGTCGCTGGATAACATCTGGATCAGTCGGAGCTTGAAAAAGGTTTTCACAGGTAGAGTTGCTTGAGTGAAATCACGTAACCTTTAGTTAGGTTAGCCTCGCGTGTCTGCTTTGGGCAATATCACTTAATGTTTTCCCTGTGATTCTCTTCGATGCAGGCCACTGGGCTGTCGTGCGAGAAGGGCTTACAAACCCATGGATCCCTGATAACTGGTCCTGGGGTGGGGTGGCTTCAGAGCACTGCCCCGTGCTTGCTGAATTTTACCTGGAAAAAGACTGGCACAGGAAGGAGGTGACGCGGAATGGGAACGGGGTGACGGTTGAACGCGACCCCCACACTAAGCATGAACGATGACGTGAACTTGAGGGTGCCTCTTCTGCCACCCAGGGAAGGCTCTGGTCCCTCACGACTCCATGGCAGAGCAGGACTGCCTTCCCCTCCCTCTCCTTCCTGCTCTCCTCCCCGCACCTAGAAAGCATCAGCACTTCATTTTGGTGGTCCTGGCTTTGTGCCCCTCCTGGACAGTTCTGGACGGAGTCTCATGGCAGCAGAACAATCTGGAACTTTTTCCAGGGACACAGTGGACATTTCCACACCTGGAGATTTGGATGAGAATTGTACAGAAAATAAAGTGTACTTTTAATACTGGAAAAGCTCTTTGCTAAAATGCAGCTGAACAGGGTTTTGCTGGGAGGGGGAGGGGCAGGTGACGGTTATTTTCCTTTGCCTGCTTGTAAATTGAGGTAAGAAGAGAAGCCCCAAAAAGAGAGACACGGTAGACATCTTTGGCAAGTCTCAAATGCCATTCAGCACTTGCAAAAGCTGCTGGAGCTTGTGTGACCTGCAGTGAGACTTGAGTGGTGCCTCTGCCCCAGCCTGGAGAGACGCTGTTCCTCCACAACCCCATGCAGGCACCCCCTCATCCTTTCCTTCCTCTTTCCTTATGCTCCTGGCAGGGTCATTTTGCCCCAGAAATGCTTCCTGGAGCTTGATTTTGTCTTTTTGTTTGGTGCAACATTCAGTGTTGGGTTTTCTTCCTGCACAATAGTCTTCAGGAGCTGGGAAAGCACCAACTTGTCCCTCTGCATAGCCAGGTCCACTTCTCCAGTGCTCTTTGCCTTGCTCCCTGTTGGGGATCTCACAGGAACAGCCCTTGTCCTCTGGGCCTGCAGCTGGCATCAGTGAGATGTAGCCATGGGTCTTTGTCTAGGAGTTGGTGTTCTGCAGGCCATGCATCCTGGAGGTCTATAGATGAGCCCAATTTCATGTGATCCCTGCAGGGGCTGGCCCACATGATACACTGACCTTTGCCCATTGACTCTTTTAGGGGGTTTCAGGTTCTCCCTCTGGCAGACCAGGCAGTTATGCATCCCTTTCCTGAGCCTTGCTGCTGCATAAGCCTGGTTCACTCACCACAACAGGGGCTCCAAATACAGCGTGTGGTCATGGTGCATATGGCAGGGATGGGGGCTGCTTCCAAAGAGGTTTGGGTTCTGTGCATGTCCCGGGTGGGGGCACTTCAGTCAGGGCCTTGCCTCGGCAGCGCCAGGAATGGAGCGCTGAATTTGCCACCCACATGAGATTTTTCATGCAGCAATTAATAACCAGTGACCTAGAAAGGAAACATATCAGCACTTCAGCATCTGCAAAAGAAATAGGTTGAGTGTGAAAGGCGCTGAGCTGCCCACTAACCCAGTGCCTGCTGCTCTGGGCTGCAGATGACCACATATTTTGTTGCTGAGAGGAAAGGAAAGTTCTCAGGCGTGGCTCACTACACTTGACAGCAGTGCCACACCAAAAGAGAGATTGTAACTGAGGGTTTTAGAGCAAAACAGTAAAATATTCTTGCAGTATTTTTATTACTTTAACTTTCTGAGATATCACGTCATTTCTAACAACTCAATAATAACTAATTTCTCAACAACTAAATAAATTCTCATGCAAACACACACAGTTGAAGAGCTTTTCTGTCTGTATGCAAAACTAAACCCAGAAAAAGGTGGCATAGCTGGAGGGTGACTCTCAGACTGAGGGAGATTTCAAGAGGTTAAGTGAATGACTAAGAACTCAGAGCATCAGACTAAAAATGTACCTTTAGTTGCTCAACATTCCCTGTTGAAAATGGAAGGTGCAGGCACTTATCTCTGGTCATTATAGAAACTAGCCAAAGACTTTGGCTCCAGCTTTCATTATCAATCCTTGCTTCAGCTTTGTCCTTTTTAATCAGGCACAATTTTTCTGCCCTCTTTTAATTTGAGCAGCACCAGATTCCCCATAGAAACTCTCACTGGATAACTGCAAATTATAGGCAAAGATGCAAGAGTTGCCTTAGTCAAATGAATATTACATGAGGTGAGAGGCAGTAAAATTCCCAATAACACACTCACTCTCTTACACCAGCTAGGGTTTCCTTGCTATAAATATGTTTGAAGGCTGAAATTATTTTATAGCTCTAGAAATAGAACTTGTAAAGGCCAGATTCTATTTATTTTGCTGTGGGTGTTAATAAGTGCAGAGGCACCGAAGCCTAGAGAAGCACCTGCAGCCTCCTGAGCAGGTGACAGTGCTCACAGGTGCTGCAGGGGCCCTTGCTCATGAGTTAACAGGGGCTGCTGGTGTGGGAAATGAGCTGAGCCTCCTTCATAACCTATGTGTGAGCTGTAGGGAAAGTTAATGAGGCTGGTCTGTAGCCCAGAGGTTCCTCAGCCCAGTGGAGAGTTCTGGAAAGGTGATTACTTGGTAGATAAAAAGATGCCTTGGGATAAGATGGGAGGATGATGAAGGAATTGGATACCTACAGGTGGAATTCTGCCTTGTGTGGAGCTTCTCTATGAGGTATGTACCTGGTTACTTGGCAATCAGCAGTGCCTCACTGTGGTCTCACTGGTTTTAAAAAGTTTGCTTTTTTCCGACAACACTGGAGGAGGATGAGGTGATTGTGAGTCTGATGGATTTTGGAGTTCCCAAGAACATCTATTGTGCTATAGTTGTTCAGAAGCTGAAGTGGTGGCTGTGTTCCTCCTGCCCCTGTGGGAGCAAACCTGAATAACAATTTTATTTCAAGATGCTCCTAGTGCAAGCTCTGCTGGCCTAGCTGGCTGTGGCTTTAGTGCCCAGGCAGTGCCAAGGAAAGCAGCAACTAAGGAGAGGGTACAGAAGCAGTGAGCCATTCTTATGGAAGGGTGGATACACCTTACACATCTTGGAGCCCAAATTTTGTGAGGCAGGGTCCTGCTTCATTATTAATGTCACCAATGGCTAGAGACTGATTTGATCCAGGTTTATTTTTTTGTAAGGCCATTTATTTCAGCTGTGCAGAGTGAAGGCTGGTGAAGCTCTTCCCTGCCCACTGCCCATAGAGCTTTGGCCACTTCCTTACAACAAAGTGCTGCCTCCTGTCTTCTGCTGACATGTGCCAGCCTCAGACCACCCCTGGCCTGGGGACATGGTGACAGCTGATGCACAGCACATGGGCCCTGCAGTGGCTGTGGCTGGTGACACCTCACAGTGGCAGCTTGTGCAGGTACCTCACTCCTCCTTCTGGCAGGCGAGGTGGCTCCTGGAAGGACACATTTGAGTTTCTACCTTTTAGCATCTTCTGGAAAAAGCTTTAAGCAGCACCCAGCTTACCAAGGCTGAGGGGGCCATGTCTAGTATTTGGCCTCTTTGCTTCTCAAAATGAAAGCTTTTAAATTATTCTCAGCCAAAGTATTCTCCTTTCCAATTTGCTCTGACCCATTTGGTTCATAGGAAAGCCTCTGCTTTGTCTTCTGGGCTTTTTAAAAGAACTTACTTCACAAATGTCCATTTGGTCACTTGGCTTTGCAGTGTTGTTGCACTGCAGTGTTGTAAGCCATCTAAAAAAGGAGGCGTAATATAGAAGGGTTTGGAGAGTTGGTAAAAACCTCTGAGGAGCAAACACAAGGAAATAAATGTCCTGGAGATGAACTTCCAAGAACCATGTTGTGGCAGCAGTAGGTTGATAAATTCTGATGCAGCATGCAGGAGGCTTGACTGTACAAGCTGATCAGCCTTGGTCTTGACACTCTTAAACCCTAAGGGGACTCAGTGCTCAGTGTTCCTAGAAAATGACAGAAAAGGGTCAGTCCAGGGGACTCAAGGTTTTCCTAGACATCCAAATGCTGCCTTCTGACATCAAGTTGATTTTTGGTTTTAAACCTGCTGTCTTGATGGAGTATACTGGCCATGGGCAGGAGCCAGATGTGATGGGAAGCAGAGCTCCTGGGTCAGCAGCTGCTGTTTGCTGGGAGCACGTCAGGTCATAAATTTAAGCACTCAGAAATTAGGTGAAAATGTCCCATATTTAGGTTATGAGCTTTTCCTTAGCTGCAGGAAGCAAGGCAAAGGCATGCAGGCATTTCCTGGCCGCTGACTTTAACACTTTTGTCAGTTTCTAGATGGGAAAAACTTTATAGGAGGCTCATGTTTGTTTTTCCTAAGCAAAATGCAAAGTTCTTCCCCATGCAAGGAGTCACTGACTGTGAATCAGGGCTCTTGTGGGAAACAGCCTGCAGCATCTTTTTAATCCCTGAAGGAGATGCAGCAGCAGATTTCTGTGAGCTGGCTGCCCTCAGGGTTACTGGAGGGCCATGCCAGCAGACTGCACAGCTCTCACTGTCTCCACTCAGCAGTTCTGGGTTGCTTCCCACATTCCACAGAGCAGGACAAGACCACAATTGCAGACAGAGCCCTTGTCTGCTTACCTGTTTTTTAGGGTTTTAATTTTTACCTCCATATTTGTAGGTAAAAAGGCTCCTTTTTAAAAATTGAAGTAGCTGAAAGGATTTACTCTAAAGTACCTACAGGTTAGGTGTACACTTAGGAAATATGTTGCTGGATGACCCCTTGATGACCCATCCTTCTGGCTATCTCATAACCCAGCACAATGAGATGTTCCCAGCCTGAGGGATATCCAAATTTCTCTTTATCAGCTGTGTGCAAGGCCTCATTTAAAAAGGGAAAAAAATGGAATGTGCACAGACCTGAACTGCAACATTTCTCAAACTTTATGTGAAAACACAAGGAGCACCAGGGTCTCAGAGCACTTTCCCACCAGATTTTAGGGAGTGGCCTTCAGGGAAGCTCTTCCTTCAGACCTTCTTACTCCCTTGTCTATAGACAAGAGAGGCTGCCTTGCAGCTGAGTGGTCACTTTACCTCCCCTCATTCTTATTGCCTGAAGTTCTCAGCAGGCTCTCACAAAGGTCACTCATAGGTGCCTGGCTGGGCACCTTGGTACCCTTGCACACCCTCCTTTGGGGGAACCTTGATTCCTTCAACTGTACAGCTATTGTTCCTTTTATTGACCAAGCGTGCTGGGAGCTGGAGGAGTGTGGACTAGGAAGACTGGGAAATGAGGAAGGACAGAGATAACAGATGGAGGAGTGAATTGCCACTGGAGGGTTCTCCACATGGTCCTGTGTGTCTGGTGACATATCTTGCCCATGCCTGGAAAAGCTTCTTGGCTGAAAACTATATGAGGAAGGTCAAAAATACAGGGGAGCTTAGCTTTAAAATACTGCCAGGAAGAAAGGAAGACATTGACTTACAGATCACCTGTGGATTTTTTGGGGGTAGGACTGAATTTACTTTTTAGGCTCAGAGAGGCATGATATGGTATTGAATATATTCCTCAAATAAAAAGGAATGTGAAAAACTAGGATTAAAAAAAAAGCAGTCTGATGGATGAGTGCAAGAGACCAGGACAAAAGTCAAACAATACAGAAGTAAGTGAGTAAGCTGGAGAAAACAGCCTGACAGGTCTCTTGCTTGGAATGTGCCACAGGATGGAAATTCAGCCCTAAAGTATAAATGTGAGACCCTCCAAGTGTCCTTTTCAGGGCACTGCTGGGACAGGGCCTGAACATGAGCTCAGCTCTGCTGTATTGGAATAGCTGTGAAGTGGAATTTCACAGGTCCAGTGGAGAAGGTCCTGCAGGGAGGGGTCCATCCCATTCTGACCCTGGGGGATGGCAGAAGTACTGTGGCTTTATGCCAGCCCCTCCTATACCACCATCTGCATTTCTCCTGCCACCAACTTTTTTAGGAATTTTTTTCAGGAATTTTTTGTTTTCAAAACCGTGCCTATACAACCTGACCCTGCTCACTCATGAGAGCCCTGTTTGTGGGCTCTCTACCACTGCTCTTTCCTTCTTCATGCTGTGGCCAGTGCAGTTCCAACTTCAGCCTCAGTTTCTTCACTTCCTTCTTCTAAAGAGCTGAAATAATGCTGTATTTCACCCTGCTTGTCCATAGACACCTCAGAAAAAGGTGTTTAAATGTCTCAGAGACACTGTGGGATTGGGGAAGATACAAAATATTTCAGCAGCAGCATAGAAAATTAATTTGGACAACTTTAATGGGAAGGATAAGGATATGCTTTGAAAGGTAACCCCGATGACATCTTTCTGCAGTGGAATCAATGTAAATGAATGGGTTTAAAATTCAATATCCAGATTTTCTGGATTTAATCTAATATAGACTGTGAGAAGTCTCTAATTGTTCAGCAAAGCCAAAATAGATTCTCCATTCTGTATCTTAGACACATTTTAAACTGCATACTGAAAAAAACCCTCTAACTTAATTTTGTGTTAACATATTATGGAAGTTATTAAGACACTTTTAAATGACTATTCCCTTTAAAAAAACTCAAACTAAACAGACCAACAAAATAAATAAATAAAAAAATCCCCCCAAACAAACTCAGACAAAAGAATTGTTCCAGCTGTTTCCTTTTGCCTTTCTCTTGGCTAGGACAAGGTGTCTCTCAACTTCCACTCTGACTCATGGGTCCCCAGATTTCCATCCCGGTTTCCAGCATAAATGATTTCCATCCTTCTCTCCTTTCAGAGAACCTTGGTGCTTAAGTTGCTTCTCAAACTGCTAGCAGGGCATCCAGCTTCGCCAGCCTGGCATTGGAGTGCTGCAAAAAAACTTCAGAGCTGCATTAGTCCTGCAGATCACCTGTAACAAATGTGAGATTTATTCAGTACTGAAATACACCTGCCCAGTGATGGGTGAGTGCTGTGTCTCACCCTACTCACGCTGTAGAAGGGGAGTCTGGGATGCATGGGCAAGGGAGAACAGTGGTGGTTTGGGAGCCTATGAAGGGAACAGATTTCAGGTCATGTTTTCCAAACTTTCTAGCAAGGGAAAGGGAATATGGTGTAATAATACTTAGCAGTCTTGCAAGGCAAATTAGCAATTGACTTTTAAAATATTTCCATTAAAAAGAACCCACAACCCTTGAATGTTATCCTTACTTACATGAGGGAGCTGAGCCATAAGGAGATGAGAGGACTCCCTGGAGATAAGTAAGCACATTTTATAATGTGAGAGGGGATGGGGAGCACTGGAATGAAGCAGCAGGGGAGCGGGGGGGCTTTGAGGGGTGGATCAAAGTGTTAAAGTGGAACATTTGGAGTTGCCATTTCCCTCATGGATGCTGCTGAGAATTGCATTGCAGCAAAGAGGCTCCAACGCTGCCTCAGACCATATCCTAGAAAATAGGAGGATAATTTCCTCATGAGCAGCCAGGCCTTCTGACTGAGCAAGGAGAGCCATACCCAGTGTAAGACTTCAACAGACCCTTTGTAACTCCAACCCTAAGTTATGTTTTTGAAAGAGAGTCAGAAAGGCACCTATTCCACACACAACATAGGATGTCCAAGTTGCTGTAGAGCCAAGGCCAATGGAGATAGTAACCCTCTGACACAACATGATGTAACACTTCAGACTTCTCATCTCTGTCATTATTTTGTCTTTATTTGTAAAAGTAGTATAAAATGCCTTTCAAAATTGGTCTGGTGAAACAGGGAGGTTTTTCCAATGCTGACCTGGTTTCTGTATAGGAATAACATACCAAGACCTAGATACACACCAAAGCAACCAAGCCAGACAGCCAGGAAAGGCTGCCAACACAGCACTGACACCATGAAACTGTGCAGTGACATGAGCTCACTGCTGCTCACCACTGCTGTCCAGACACTCTATCACAGAACTTCAGTATCACAACTCAGTAACCAGCCTCTTCACAGTGAAAAACAAAAATTCAGGAAAATTTACAAAAGCTACATTTCAAAATTTGAAACACTTTTACAAAGGAGAAATGACACTATGCCAAAACCAGAAGCTGACAGCTTCGCCTATTGCTACATATTGACACTGACCACTTCCAGACTCCAAATTTTGCACCAGGCAAATCCATTTCTACAATAATGAAGAATGGAAGTTTAATGGCACGTACTGCTTTGCAAAAAGGTGATGCAGGTCTTCAAGTAAAGCAAAAAGGCCTGTAATAGTGTTTAGGGCTACAGAGTGGTAAAATAGTCAGGCCTGCAGACATGGCATTTTGTGGCAGAAGAGTGACCAGCACAGCTTCTTGGTTTTGAGGACACATTATGCATGTGCACTTAGATTCTAAGATGCTACTACTGTGGGAGGAGGAAAACCACTTTGCTTATGTAGAAGTCATGGGAGAAAGGCAGGGATCTCTCCTATTGAATACAATCAGTTCAAAATTGTTCCTTTTTTAAAGGACTGTGCCTTTTGCGTACCCCAGGGTCAGCACAGTGAGCCAGATTTTTCCACCATGTAGTTCAAATGATCTCTGCCCAGTTCACTCCAAAGACAGCTTTTGACTGTAATCCTTGGCTTGACTTCAGTCTCATGTGGCTTTCTTGCTGTTTCTGGCAAAGGAGTCAAAACCTGGAGCACATGTGCGGGACTGACTGCAAATGGTTCCTGTCAGGCTGCTGCAGCACCATGTCTGCTCTGCACAGCTCTAAAACAAAGCTGGGCAGGCAAAGTCACCTAGTGATCAAACTAGACAGCCTGAAGGAGGAAAGGAGAGAAAACAGCATACAGAGGCTGAATGGCTTTCAGCTCCTGAACAATACTGACAACACAAAATTAAGGCTGCTGCAAGCAGTTCTCAGTCCCTGCCTTGAAAATAACTAAATTTAGTAAATTTATGCTTGTTGAATGCATTTTCTTTTTTGCAGCAGTCAGCCAGCCATTGCAAACAATCTGCAATAGTATCTGAAAGGCAGCTGCTTTTATGGAACTATTCATAAACCTTCAGACCTCTTAGCCAACCATTGCCTTTTCCTCATAGATTTTCCTATGGACCAGAAAACATGTTCTCAAGATTTTACTGTAATGTCTGGTAATGTCCTAGTGAAAAACAAGGTGGGAGAATTATTGCATTTGTTACATTAAAGAACAGGATAATAGGGGAGTGATACTGTGGCTAAGGTCCATGCAAATGTGGTGTAGAGGAAACCTTGGCTCCATCTACTCACCTTATCCCATGTCAGGCCTGTTACCAGTGGGCAAAAGCAGCAGGGTAAGAAAGGGCAGAAGCCCTGTTCGAGGCTCCCACTAGTTTCTGCCCAGCCTCTCTGATCACAGCTGCTTCCCACATGAGCTCAGAGGAGCCCTTGTAAAATTCTGTCTACCAAAACAAAACCCTTTGTCAGAATACTTACATACTTTGCTTCACCAATTCCATAGTACTCCACGCTCAGAAAATGTAGCTTATGTAGTAAATCCTCCTGCATCATCTAAGTTATTCGTCATGTGACTAGAGAAAGCTCTTTGCTGTAAGGAGCTTTCTTTCCATGGTCCTGGATATAGCACCATCAGTTAAAACAGAGGTAAAGTTGCTTCAGAGTGGTGCAGCACTTCTGTTGGAACACAGGAATAGGGCACTTGAGAGTCGTCTTTTATCCCCCAGTCACATCTTGTTTCTGAAATGAGCTCTGCAAGCTCAAGCTTGCTGTAGTGTGGGGGTATTGTTCAGAAATGTGACCTCATCCTCTGTAGGCTCACGTGATCCGAAGAAGTGAGTGCTGCCTGCTGTGCTGGATTGCGGCCCTGTGTTCCTGAATTTATTTAGAACCATAGGTCACGAAATCACAGTTTTGATCGATCCTCTTTCCAAAACACTGCCATGCTGAATTTCCTAGACATGCTATGCTTGTCCTCAAAGGAGGGAGGCCCTACCCAGAATTCAGCTTCCTGAAACATGTACTATACACATAAAGATGTAGAATGGTGTAACTTTTTTGAGGGAATGAAGGGGAAAGCTTTGCTACCCACTTACAGTCATTAAAACAGCACTACCTACCTTTTCTCTCTCTTTTTAAACGCTAATCCTCTCACTAAAAAGAAACCCTGAAAAGTTTTGTAATGTTACGAACTTCGATCCCGTGGCACAAAGACCTGCTTCTGTGCACTGTTTTTAAACTTTCTGTTTTCATTGCAATGATGACTAAATGGGAAAGTTATGCACACAGCAATGCAGCATAATCTACAGCATTCTATTGCTATGAACCGTGACAGCTATGACCAAAGATAAGGCAAACAAAAGTGAACTATGGGGGAATTTCTCCTCTGCCTCCTTTCCTCCACCTCTAAACCTGGGTGGGAAAAGGCAATATATTACAAGAGACAGCACTGAGCACTATACCAAGCATACAAAACAGAGAGGATGACTGGACAGATCACTGCAGAGGAATTTCTAAGCCAAATTTTACAAAAATGCACAATCTCTTAAAAAATAATCAGTATACAATCACAATGCAAAAGGACATAAAGGAGCTTTTTCTGAATTCCACATATTCTGGCCACTCTTCCCTCCCATTCCTCATTAAGTCCCTTTTTGCAAGCTCTGGGAAGTCCAGTTCTACATCCTCACACAGTAAGTGAAGGGATGTCTAATACTGTTAATTTATGAGATCCTGGAGCTCCTCGTCAGTCAGCTCATTGACTTCCATGATCTTTTTCAAGTGTTCCATGTACCGGGCATGGTCTTGCAAAAAGTGTGGCACCCTCATGTTCTCAATCACAGCTAATCCTTTCAGGCGATCCACATCCTCATATGAGATCTGTAAGGAAGGACATGGGTCAATTTAGCAGTACAATCCCATTGATTCTTTGATGCTGCTATAAATTCTCTCCTGTAAATGAGAAAATATTTCAGAGCAGGGGAATTTAAAATCTTGGAGAATTGTTTGAAAACATGTGCAACTGCGTGCTTCAGTGGAAGATGCGAAAGAAGTGTAAATTTAGCAAATGCCTTCAAAATTCCTGATTCTGCTTTTGATTCAATCAGTGAACAGACTTGTAGGAACGTGAATGAGAATCATCTACAGCAGCTGCAAGAATAGAGAGGGAAAGAACAGAGAACATGTGAGTCCTGGAATGTCTTCTCAACAAGGTGGAAAGATTTACATGAGAATGGAAAAAAAAGTGCAGAAGACTAGAAGGGGAGGGCAGCACAGCCATGGAAAAAGCCAAAGGAAACAGTTTGGGAAATGCATGGTGCCAGCTGACCTGAACTCTGCTGTTTTGTTTTCACTAGTAAATGTGCTTATGCAATGCTAAATTATCCTAATTTTAGGTTTTTGTTTTCCCCATTCAAAAGCAGAGTGGAGACTCGTTTTGCCTCATGGCATCAGAGCCTTCTAGGTATTGGTGCTGAACTCTCATTTTGCAGCTATTACAGGATCTGATAGCTTTTTTCCTAAGGAAAATTGGTATTTTTATCTTCATAGTCTTATGATTTTAAAAGCTAGGACTTCTAATCACAGCAGCTCAAGATGCTGTGAATGACAGTCCAGAAAGGATGAATGCTTTGGCTGGGCACAAGCTGCCATGGAAGCACAGAGCAGGACTCCTTAGGCGGCTGTCCAGTGTGATGAAATTTGTGTGGTTGTTGCTTTGTCTCCAAGCTGTGTGTTCTAGGCACCCTGCAGACAGCAGCATATGCTCTGGCAAAGCCCACCAGCCTTGCTGTGCTTACTAACTGGTGCATCCTATTTCTTCACAGGAGGTTTGTGCCAGGTGGCTTGAGTGGAGCCTGCTCCTTCCAGCCTTTTTGCCCTGTGTTTCTTCTAAGGAGCTGAGCCCTGCACCGTCTGGTTTCCCTAGAAGCAGCCTGCCCCATTAGCAAGTGATGGTTTCTACTCAGCAGCGATTAAAGTCTGCATAAAGGATTCACCAATATGCAAGGGGCATGGAAGGGCTTTCTGGAAAGACAGGACAGTGTTTTAGCAATCCAGATTGCTAAACCTCATCCACAGAGACAGGTGCCTATCTCAGCGATGATAATTGGAACAAAGTCCACAAAGAGAACCAATTTGCATCTGTGTACACAAGTGTGCTTTCCTAGTTGCAAGGACAAGATGCACCCAATTAAGAAAACAAACAGACATCCATGCCCAGGCTTATTCAAGTCACTAAGATACTGCTGTTTGAAGATCGTGTGGCATCACACCTAATTAACTTACTTAGAAGTGGATACTGAGGAGCTCTACAAAACCATACCATCTCTCAGTCTGGAGACACAGCACCACATGCAATTAAATTCTACCTCTTTTCCTGCCTAAAGAAAGAAAAAGGATCCTTCCCCCCTCATATTTATGTTCAGAACTTTCTGTTACTGCTGCAAACAACAAACATGTATCTATAACCTGAGATATGGTTTGAATGGGGTGCATTTCCCCAGTCCTTGCAATTGCTAAAAAATTACCAAAGTTGACATCCTGAGGAGGTCAAAACCATAATCCCATCCTATGGTGGAAACAGGTTGTCTTCCTTACCAAATGTTATTAGTCATTGCACTAGATAAAAAACACTGAGGCTAAAATAGGCTTACTTATGCTCTTCGTAATGTGCTCATGTGTTTCCTGGGAAACACAACAGTAGGTAATATTTTGCTGCTTTTATTTATTCAAACTCTGGCAGTTATGCTATACTCAAGTGCACCCAATATCTGCATTCTATTTCTCTTCAGCAATATTTGCATGCAATTACCACATGAATATTTTGCAGTGCTTCCTGTATTTGATTCTCTCCTGTGAAGTTTTAAAACTGCTACTTTTAAGAAGCACCTTTTCTCAGGTTTCAAGTGTTTTCCTTAGTCAATTCTAGGTATGCTGAACAGCTTGCATGTATCCACACCACACTTTGCTACCCTGTAAGTAATGTCAGAAGCAACAGGAAGGCAGGACCTGGAAAATGTGCCAGCCAAGCTTAATACTCCCTTTGGAACAACCTGATCCTCCCATTCTGCCCTAAAAAACCAAATAAATCCCCCATTTAAAGTGGTGATAAACCACTAGGCTAGATCCCAGTGCAAGTTTTACGCTTCTCTCTTTCATGAGAAGATAAAGAGATATTGGAGCAAGCCCAGTGAAGGGTCACTAAGATGATTAAGGCGCTGAAGTATCTCTCCTGTGAGAAAAGGCTGAGAGAGCTGGAACTGTTTAGCCTAGAGAAAAGCAAGTCCATGGGAACCATCAGTGTGTATAAACATGGGAATGGGGCTCTTCTCACCAGCACAGACTGGCAGGGCAAGAGGCAGTGGGCACCAGTTAAAATGTGCAAAATTCTGTCTGAACAAAAAACACTTTTGTACAACGAGGGTGGAAAAACACTGGCACAGGCCACCCAGAGGGGTTGTGGAGTCACCATCAGTGGAGATATTCAAAGACCAACTGGACATGGTCCAGAGTAAACTGCTCCAGCTGACACTGCCTAAGCTACACCATTCAGCACACGTTTTAAGATCCCTTGATTTTAAAAGTTATAAAGTCAAGCACTTATAAATTATCATACTGCTAGAAATAAATTGCTTGTAGACCCTTAATGTGGGTGCCATGCAATATGGATCATAGTGGAATCTTTAATTTTATGAGGAATGACTTAGTGTGTTTTTCAAGTGGCCTGACAACCTGCAGACTCCCTGAAGAGAGACAGCCATAAAGCAGTAAAGGAACTATCTGTTCAGTGGTTTAGCAGGCAGAAGCTGTGTGGAGTTAAGCAGGCTTAAAGCAAAAGGAAATTTCAGAGAGAAAGCTTCAGATTTATTTCACAGTGTAATTTTATTTTCAAAGTTTCCTAACTTGGTTCAGTTACCTAAATAGCTCTTGCTTATCAATAAGGATATTTTGGACAGTAAAGGGAAAACTCAAATGTGGACCAAAACACTCTATCATAATATGCCCCTTTATCACCCATTAATTGCTAAGTAGGCAGAAATGTTGGTATACCAGCTCTAAATTCAAGCTCAAGTCAATTTGACTCCCTGTTTATGTGAGTATGAACTCTGCTTGATGAACTGTGAAAGCTTAGCAACCCAAGGATTCAGTTCAGGAAGCATGACAAAATTTCTGCACTTTTTAGGATGAATTGAGAACAAACAAGCCATGACAGTTAGAATGGACCTAAAATTCATTCACATTCTGTGAATGTAGAAATATCATTATTCTGGGGGAAAAAAACCCTAATTTTTTAAAAACACGTGCCATCAGTGAGAGAACTTTGAGATGAAATACTCTTTGTTGTGGAAGGGGAGTGCATTAATGTCAAATAGTTAATTTTCTTTTCTGCTAGGACCACTGTCTTATCTAGTACCTGTATTGTTTGGCCAAGGCAGTCTGTTGTACTGCAAGTCAGGTAAGTACCCCATAAAGGGAGGAAAGTCTGAGAAATATGACCATAAAATCTTAATCTGATAAATGAAAAATGAGGAAAAGGTGGTAGAAATTTTTAGGACCTCAAAACACTTGCAAATTGCACAGTGTAGTTGAAGGTGTTGCACAGAGCAGAGAATTCTAGATCAAAGTAAAAGCACCATGACTCATAGCTCATTACAGGCAGGCCTGCTGACATGATAAAACTGTACCCTTGGAAATAATGAGTTCAGTCACCTTTCCAAGGGCTGTCAGAAGATGGAAATCAATGGACTCCCTGTATCTCAGGATTCGGAGGATGCCATCCAAGTACACCTGGTCCTTATTGAAACAGCCTGAAAGGAATGGAGATACATTGCACTCTGTCAGTGTTTGGTCAAGGCATGTTCTCAGAAGCCATTATGAGCAGAACAATCTTATTTTTAAAAACTAGATATTTATATCCCTGACTCTGAACACCTTTCCAAAAACTAGCTAGAAGGCAAAACCCACTAGCCAGAAAAAGAAATCAAATATAGAAGACAGAGCCACAGGCAACATTACATCCATAGAAAGCAGGTCAAAATCTGAGTATGAATGTTTTCAAAGTTTTGCATTTATGTTCCACCAAAAAAAAATCCTTTACTGATTCAGCTTGAAGGTCTCACTCATTAACATTTTCAGCCTTGTTTTCCATAGCAGAATTCCTGAGACCTCACTTCAAAAAGTGTGGAGCCCAATTTCTCCCTTTTGCGAAGGTTTTGCTGTGTGATATGATTAAGGAGCTCTGTGCGTGTTCTGAAAACCCCCCTGAAGTACAAAATGAGAGAAGACAAATAGGGAACTCACCTGGTTGTGAAGTGTCAGTCCACCCTCTCTTGGCCCGTACGCAGTAATCCCACCTAGTACTGGGGTCCTTGACAAATTTCCCCACATCCTGGAAAAGCTGACTGAAGGACATTTGGCTGGCCTGGTATACTGTGTAGTAGAGCAGGGCAGCTCTCCAAAGAAAAGGGTCTTTGCGGAACAGGACGCTGTGAATGCTCGCTAGCCCCTCTTCTGTAGGGTTGATTGGTTTTAACCCGTGTTTTCTACGTCCATTACGGTTGCACCAAGGCTGGCTGTTGTTGTTAAAACCCCGAAAGTAATGAGTTCCTGGGAAAAATAAATAAAAGGAATCTGGCACTTAGAACAGTAGCATCCAATGATTAACAAAAAAATTATAAAATATATAAGGAGATACCCATTTTAGAACTCTGAGCTGGTGGTACTGGGCACTGGGAAAAGTGATGACTTTGGCGTTGTCTACAACAGAGAATTTTGTCAGAGATAAATACACCAGGCAAATATTCACCTGCTGACTGCATGTGAAATTCCTGAAAATGCTTAAGGAATGCAACTGTCAGGAGGACTTGAGCTTCTAAATCTGTGAAAAGGAATTTTTGGAAGTCTTACAAGCTGAATTGTCTCTGGCATAGGCTAGGCATTGTAGGGAACAGCAGAAAGGAAAATCAAAGTAAAAGGGCAGAAATATTACCTCCTGAAGGTGATTAAACAGCACTACTTCAGCTTTGGAAGATGCTATGTCCCTTAAAATGTGAGTAACAGTGGTTCTAGGCAACTGCAAGGCTTATTCTTCACTTGCTATTCAGGCACTAGTCAAGTTTATAATTTTTTTTTATGTACTTAGTTGAAACAGATGCGCTGAAAAATTTGTAGAAATTTTCCACAGGGCTGGGCCAACCTTGTGTAATACAAAACCACAGCAATTTTACTCCAGTTTAGGGATCACTGGGTAAATTCTTCATACCTAAAGCATGCCTACATTTGCAAGCAGTGCAGCGTGACAGGAGCAGGTTTGTAAAGTGACATGGCTGGAGCCAAGGTTGAACGGTCACACTATTTTCGTTTCCCCCTTTTCTTTTTTTTAAACTTCAGAACAGTTAAAAAAAAACTGCTCTCATGAGCAAAACGTCCCTGAGCAGTGACAGCACAGAAGGTATGCCCTGGAGCAGAGCCTCTGGGCTAGCATCATCTGAAAGGATTACTCTTTGCCTGCTCCAAGATTCCTTTAGCATGGGAACCTCACTGCTGTAAGTGGGACTAGCTGGTAGGCTTACTTCAAAAGCTTGCTCTGGATCTGATCTAAAATGCTAATGTCCATGAACCCTAGGAATCCTTTTACAGCATGCTGCAGTAATAAAAAGGTTTCTCCTTCCCTTTACCACATCTCCAGCACAGGTTCTCTGGATAGGGATGTTCCCTCTTTCTGTATCTGTCCAGTGCCTGGCCCATCACTGTGCCATAAGTAAGAATGCATGCAAGCACTCCCCTTTGCCTGCAGAAGGGATGTCATGATTATCGTCGTGGTCCATACATTGAAGAAAGGACTCTTGACAATAAATTCAGAAGGCTAATATGATTTATTAAAATGACTCCATAATTCTAGCATATTTCTATATCTGCTCAGCAGAGAGCATTCTTCATGCTCCTGCTGCTGCTTCATCCAGGGAATGTGTCGAATGCTTACAATATCAGAAAGATAAAGTCTTTTCAGCTCCTTCTCCCACTTTCAAGGAGGAGCAGAGCTATTTTCAATGTCCTTGAAGAACAGACACAAATATTGTTTACAGAAAGCTTATACAGAGTAAAAGAACAGCAAAAGGATGTTCTCCCATGGGAAAATGATCAGAAGGCTTACACACAGAGAAACTTATAATATGTTCATAGCAACACATGATCATACCAATTTCGTGTCTCAGCATCCCCTCCAGCCAGTGCTCTCGTGCAGTGGAGACATTGATGGTGAGAGTGGGGCGGCCGTTCACCACGGTCATGGAGGCTCGGGACAGCAGGTCCTCCGTGAGGTGGACCACAATCTGAAGAGGAGAGAGTTCAGGTAGATCTGAAAGAGCTCTCTTCTCACTCCCGTTCCTGCTTTTTACTCTGGCTCTTCTATTATTTAATTTCTCTTTGGTCCCTTGCCCTCCACAACTCTGTCTTGCCATCAGCAATCACTTGAGAGAGCCTTCTGAAGGAGTTTATCCTACTCACCTGTGCTACTGACAGAACCTCAGACTTCATGGGGTGAGTGAGGGCGAAGATAGACCAACATGAAAGTGAAAAATTTAGTATGGTAACACTGACTAGACTCAAGAGGGCAGGCAGCAATTGCATACACAATAAATTAGAGAAAATTCCAGTTTTTGAACTGTGTTGAATTATCTTAGTATTACTGAGAACTGAAAAATACTAGGTGAGAACACATAAATTGATGAGGTATCTATATAATTAGCTGTCTGGAAGCATTTCAATTACAATTCTAAAGCCACTTGAATGAGAGGGGAAAGTACTGTGTACTTTTTCTCCTGTTACATGATGCAGACTTGAAATACTGAAATACTGGTATTGTTTTGTTCTATACAGCAAAATGGTTCTTGCTTTCCTGTTCTCTCTTGGAAAACTGGTAATCAAAATAAAAACAGGCAGAGAAGGAAACTAATGCATATTGATATATTGTATTATTTTACTTCAAAAAGCCTTTTTAAACAAGTGACTGAGAGGGAAAAGTGAAACTCTTTGTTGAAGACTAAGCACATTTCCCTCTTCATATAAAGCCTAAAGAAACAGAAAGAGTACAAGGGAGACTACTTTAAAGAAAGACTACTTTTTTAGTATCCAAAAAAAAGGACCCAGGGATCAAAGGCATGAATATAACACTGCCCTGTACTCAAAACTCACTATTCAGCTTCAAGTTCAACAGCAATCCATCAGTCCCATAAAACTTGCATTTAAGAGGCAGGAAAAATAGGTAAATCCCAAAGCATTTAAAGGACAGGTGCCACTTAGCTTTATTAGCACCTCTTCAGCTGGAGAGAGTACTTTCATATTTTACACCATCCTAAGCATGATGTATTAACCCTATTTTCACAGAAAAAGTGAAGCATTTCATTAAGAAGGACATGGGTTGCTGGATGAGGATGTAGGATCCAGCTGCCATGAAGTCAAACCAAGCCAAAAAATGAAGAGATAAAAGCACAGGAAAAGACAAAATATACAATTTTTTTCTGCTTGCTCTAAACTAGTTTATTAATCCCACTCCTATAAACACAGGTAAAGTCTGGTTATCATAGTTATCATGGTCAAACCATTGTCTCACAAAAATGTGTGATGAGTTTAGCAGTTTCTCCTAATAATATTATGTTTATCAATTAAACCTAGTTTCTGGGAAATTAATTTTTGTCTCATGATTCCAGACTCCTCTTGCTCACTGCCAGTGATCTCATCCAAGTCTTTGACTCTGTCATCTGGTGATTTCATTTGGATTAATCCCTTTTTTTAAACATTCAATTTCATCTGACTTTTCCAAGCAATTTTATGGAACTTAATCAAACCAGTTTTCTAAAATTCTGAATATAGAAAATAAGTTTTTATCACAGGGCTCTAAAAAATTAGATGGTTAGAGCCAGGAAAAAAACAGCTCTCAAACCAACTCAACAAGCTCTTTCAGACATTTTTATTAACTTATGTCACTTTCATTTGTGTTGCTTCTTATAAGTCACTCTCTTGGGCTGCTGCTTATTTATCTTGGCCTTTTCTTAACTCTTTCCTTTGGTGTAAATAATTTGATACAGGAGAACAGATGGCAGAACTGATGAATAAATGGAAATATGCTGGTCTCCAAGTAGCTGAAAAAAGGAGGGAAGGAAGGGTGTCATTCTTGGGTACTCCCTAAAGAAAAGAATTTAAGAACAAGCATATATGAATCAGGAAACAGGTTTAGAGAGATGACTGAAGCGTTCACAATGAATGTGTGTCATTTCAATTGTTCAGACATTAGACTGGGCTTAGCCATGAGAAAGTATGATGTAAGAAATATTCTTGTAATTATTTAGGAAAGGCCTCCCAGATGGTCTCTTGGGTCCATCCATCTGTAATGTCTAAGGTCTATGTAAGTGTTTCTTCCTGATCCAGTGCAGGACTCACCTCACCAAGACAGCCTTCTTTCACCATGTACTTCCTGACGTGATTCCATATGCGACTTTTGGTCAGCAAGCTGCCTCCAGTGGCCTGTTCAAATTTTTCATAGCTTCCATATTTCTGCAATGTCCGCTTCATAATATTAATGGACTATGAAATGAAAAAGCATAGCAAATATCAGTGCAGTAAGATCCCCATGTCAGACTGACACTTGTATTCTTTCTCTCCCTCTCAATCTCTCTTTTTTTCTTCATTTAAAATCCTTCTTTTCTTAACTCACTGGCAGTCACTAACAGGCTGTACTCTTTTAATACATGCCAACACGCTCTGCAATGAATTGATACCATCTTCAGATGTACATTAATGCCAAAGTACTGAAAAAAGATTCTGATCAACTCATCTTAGACCTACATACATCAGTGTGATGATTAGACGATTATCAGTCTAGTGAAATAATACCCATTTTCTCTTTAATTTTGGCAATGTTGTACAACTACCTGGTAAAACAGACATAACAGGTCTCCAGGACATTTGCAGTTTGACAGCATGTTTCCTTTTATGTTTTTCCAAAGAATTTGAAAACGATCAACTATTACTGTCATCTCGCTTCATTTCTTGGCATTTTCTAATTTAGGAACACTGATTAAGCAGATGTGTAACTATTATTTTAACAATAACACTTCTATCAAAAATGTCTCCTTACAGTGAAATCCCTTGTACCATGGGTGTCTGTGTGAGAAAGGAGGAGAGAGAGCAGGAACTTTTATTTATTTTCATTTAAACTTTTCATTTAAACTGTCACCAGCCGGGGGCTATGTACAAATCACGAACGGGACAGGACTGCTCAGAATGTGCCTTGAGCTGTTTATTTTCCAGCATCAATCTCATTACATGGTTATGACAATGGGAAGATGCCATCAGCTCACATCCCAGGCAGCAGACCAAGAACTTAATGTTACAACTTACTTTATAAGTTTTTTGACCAATCACACAAAGCAAAAGCATTTTGACAGTGGTTCCATCCAATCGCTATAAGCACACGTACCTTTAGTTAAAACAATGCTTGCTTTTTATTTATTATTTATTTAAACTTTTATTTATTTTCATTTAAACTTTTAATTTAAACCACAGTACTTCTTTAAAACCTCCCAAAATGAAGGCCTATTTCATGAGATAAACGTAGTAGTATCAACAATTCTCCTATGAACTGCTGCTAGAAGAAGTCCTTGTAGGTGCAAAGCTTAGCACAATGCCCATAACCATGATCTGAACTATGCATATTGAAGATTTTATTGCTGGGGTGTGAAATGCTCATCCCCAGTTATCTGCTTTCCAGCATGTCATTTCACACCCTTAAAAGAAAATGTGGTATGGAATAACTTCTTTCCCAGCAACAGTCCAGCTACAGGGAATAGCTTTTTTGTCGTCGACTTGGTAACAGAAGCTCTTGGCACTACCTTAAAAAATTAATGCTCTTGCTAAGAAAATACCACTAATAATAAAAGGTGAAAATCCTGCAGACTAAATATCTTTTTACATTATACACTTATATCCCTTCATGAACACATTTGTCTCCAGCTATTGAATTCTGACATTGGCAGATTGACTGATTTTCCACAAAAACTGGTTTAATTTTTTATCTCTTGCAGCTACTAACAATCCTTCTCTAGCATTTTTCAAGTTGAAACTAAGCAACCCTGAGAAATTGCTACTGAAACCCATGACAGCTACACATACTCTTAAAGTCTAACAGCTCTTTGATGAGGGAAATGTCACTTACCTGAATGCCAAAGAAATATTGCACCTAATGTTCAGTATTTCTTTGTCTCGTATATTTTTTCAAACCATTATTCCCTTTTTTTAAATTACCTATGAAATTTAACTTCTAAACACATTGTCTGTTTTACAATTTTTTTAGTGTCTGCACATGCTGAGGCATTTGCCTGTATTATACAAAATCCTTGGTTAAAGAAGCAACCTAAATATTCCCACCCTTTTCCCAGGAAGTTTATTCTCAGCCAGCAGGCTGAACAATTCATGGTAACAGTTCTTCAGTCTCCTTTGCCAGGTGCCACATCCATGTGATATTTATGTCACCTACTAGTTGTTTGGTATATCGGGTTTCCATGAACAATTAATTAACTTTATCTGTTCGCTCTGGAAGAAGTAATCTGTCAATCAATCTTCTAGCATGAAATTTGTCTTCACAACTTGTTGATATTAAATTTCAATTAAATCTATAAGACTAAACACTAAGTACCCACTTAAATGGCAGGATGCCTAAGTTCATTTGAAATAAAATCCCACAGGACTGTCCAACCTTAGCTGGAGTGCAGGCATTTTCTAAAACCACCTCATCACAAAAACCAGTGAGAAAACGAGCACTGAACATATCAAACCTCCTGCTTGGCTGTCTGTAACAGCAAGCTCCCTGGAGCTGAGACCTCCATGCTACAGAAGGCAGCATGATCTTGGGAGTCAGGAGACCCAAGTCTAACTCTTCCTGCTTGCCTGCCTGCAGGCACCTCCCTGGGCTGTTGAAGATTTTCCAGAATGCTGTGAGACACCTGAATCAACAGCACAATACAAACAGCAGGTCCTCCTGAAGAAACACAGACCCACTCCAACCTCTCCTACCTCAACCTGAGAGTTCACAGCTTCAAGGGGAAACTTCTTCATGTGCCACACTAGGTAACCCACATCTTAGCATTCCATCCACATCCAGATAGGCGTTGCAAGTTTGAACTCCTGCATACTGAGAAAATCGTTAAGCTTAAGCCTCCTCATTGCTGAACAGATATTCAGAAATTACTAAGAAGGGTGCTCACTCCTATCACCTCTTGACTCTGTTTCAAGTGAAACAGAAAAAAGCCCGCCCGGAAAATTCTTTCCAAGTGGGCAGGTGTGGCTCTGGAAGCACCGAAACAACAGGGAGAGCCATCACACACAGACACATCGCACACTAATCTCTGGGGAGTGGCAGATGGCCCTGACACTAAGATGAGCCCCATCCCCAGAGATGTTCCTGGTTTGGACACTTCTTGCCACAACCACTCCCATTGGGGGTGGTTCCTGAAGGGAAAAGGTTTGGGAAATGTTTGGTTTCCAGGCACTGACTACAACACCAAGCCCTTAATTTGGGATTCTGCACCTGTCTCCAAGGTGAGATGACTCAATCATTTGTTGCAAGAACTTGCTGGGGAAGGGGAAAATCCAGACCAGCATGCCAGCTGCTGCCTCTTGCAGCATCCAGCTGTGAGCTTATTTTCCAGCCTCCGGGCCAGCAGAACACTGGTACTGCTGCAGTTCCTGAGGCCAAACTGTAAACTCTTCAGCAACAAGTAAAAAAACGGAAAAAAAGAAGAACTATGTGGCTGCACCAGGTTACTGGTTAGGACTAATAATTCCTGTTCTTTTCAATATTACCTAAAATGTCTGCTTATCCCTCTGATCACTACCAAAGAGTGCCAAAAGAAGTAGCAATCAGAAGACAAGCCCCCTTGCACAGCAAACTCTACTGATGCTCCAGAAAGCAAAGACACAGAAGCAGTAACAAGAGCAAGGCAAGGCTGTTTCATTGACTGGTTTAGGTTATGGTGGTGTTGGCTTTTTAAAACCAATTATTTTCAGCCAAGTAGGTCTCTGAATCTCAAGTCACCCATGTTCAGCAACACAGCTCAGTGGTTTAGAGTTATTGTAGAAATATGTACGGATAAGACTTCTTATGAGTAGTGTGAGGCAAGCAAGTCAGAGAAGGGTCTCAGTGATCTAGGAGTCAGCTCCCTATTTGAGTCATTTCATCCTACATTCAGAAGCAGCTCTGCTGCAAAGGAGTTGTAGTCTCCGCTGAGATTTTTAGGACAGACAAGGTAGACACACACCATCGCTCTTCTTTCTGGATAACTTATCTGCTGGGGGGGAAAAAGCTTCCAAGGTGCATCATTAGGTAACACTTAGTACCAGGCTGAGCTTGTTAGTCTCATCAACAGCCATAAGATGGTGTCTGTCTGGGTCAAGAGGAGTGGAGGGAGGACAGTAAGTATAGATTTCTGAGGTTAGTCTACTCAGGCTGTTGTATTTGGGATTTTATTCAGTGTTTAAAGGGGCTTTTCTTTCACATGCTTGCTCTTAGTGGTATAAAGATTACATTTAAGTAATTTAGAGCCGGTAGAAATATTTTTAATCAAAAACTTTTAAATTACTTTGTAAGGAATTTGAAGTTAATACTCACTGGGTTTTTGTATGAGACTGTGCTCTGAAGTAAAGCTATCTTCCTACTGTGGTACCACCAGAAGTGATCTATTAGTCTCCTGTAGGGGAAGAGAGACTTTTGTGCCAGACCCTGAGAACCTGTGCCACTTGGATGGCCTGATATGCTTGGTGTTATGTATTAGCACACCTTATCCATAAATCTTAGTTAGCAAGGGAATTTTTTACTAGTGGAGAATGAAGTGTTTTACAATTAAGTGCTTTTTACAGACAGTGTCATGTTCTTGAATATTCCGTGTGTCTAAGCTGTGATGTCACTTGGACGTAGCAAAGGATTACTCAGTGTTGAATGCCAGCTTGTTTAGCCTTCCAGCTACACCTAATTTTTTTCCCAACATCTGATAAATTTGCTAATTGTAGGCTACTTTTATTATTGCCTTAAAAGGTATCACACAAGCACTTGAAATGTGGTATAACTGGTTTATTTATGAACTCAAAGCTGCTATACTCTAATAAGTACAAGGGAAGAGGATGCATAACTCTTTTGTGGAGGGATCACTCATTCAACAAAATGGTTGGGGGTTTTTTGTTGGTTTTTTTTAACGTATATAGAAGTAGAATTCTTGCTGCCTCGTACAATTCAAAGAAACAGGTTACCTAAAATTGCAACTTGCTGATTTTGGTTCAGCAAATTGCAACTGTTAAGTTCATCTTCTCTGCAAACCCCGCAAACAATTATTTCTAATCAAATATTGCCACCTCTAGGATCTAAGCAAAAATAACAAATGCTTTGAGTGCTAAGAAACTTCACGAGGGATAAGTAGTTTGAGCCAGAAAACCTTTAGAGCAGAGAGCTGCTGCAGTGCCCTTGAAACACAGTGGTAAGAGAATTAACTTCTGTAATATCAGGTATGTTAATCCTTGTGAAGAGTGCAAATCTGCATGCTATTTTCTATTCTCCAGTTTACTTCCCTAAAGGCACCGTATTGTGTGACTCATGAAAAAACTTTATTATGAAGAAAATATCATAAAATAGGAAGGGAAAAACAAAGATAACACAGTATGAGAAGAAAGACACTAAAATTAGCATTTTTCAAATGCATTAATAACTCAAAAATGTTTACTCTCTGTCTGTGAAAAGTCAATCAATAAAAGTGTTGGACTGTGCCCAAGGTTTAAAAGCTCTGATTTAAGTAGAGGCATGGGGTAAAGGGGATGCTCACAAGCCTGTGTATTCACCACTGCAGCATTGCCAGGTTAATGCTCTGCAAATCTTCAGTGCTCTTTGCCTTTAAAAAAATAAAATATGGGGCCAAGTGTGATTTGTCTCCCAGACATATTTCAGTAATGCTATATTAACGAATTTCATAGACATGCAGAAAGGGCAATAAGAAAATACAATCTGTTTTATTGTCCTAGCAGGCTACACGCAGCTGTGGGTAAAAGATTTTTGACATGATTGAAAAATTCTCTAAAATTCTGAAATGTCAGGTTTTGAGCTCATTTCACTTAAGTATCCTAAAAGCCCCCTATAAAAATGGTAGGTTCAGTCAGTAAGAGCTGGGCTTACAGCTTTTTACTCACAAAAGAGCAAGCAAGTGTTAAGTTGCCATGAGCACCTTTTGTAGAAAGAAAAACAGGAATAACTGTTCACAGTTACCAAGGCTTTATAAAATAAGTGGAGCAATAATCATAAGCCAAATATGCTTCAAAAAAACCCCAACAAAACTAAATTGAACATTCTTGTAGCAAAAAGGATGAGTACACACAGTTGCATTTTTACTGCAGACCCAGCTCTTGGTAGTGTGAGTACTTTTTTGGAACTGAAGTCATCCTTTCTGAACTTAACTTCCTGTAAGATACCTACATGTTTCTTCTGACAAGTAAAATCTGCGTGGGAAAAAAAATAGCAATGAGGAAAAGAAAGTGCTCCTACAATACTTGCTGATTAAAATTTTGATTAATGCTGCTTTTTCTGGATAGTAAATTTGCATGAAATTAAATTCAAATTTGCATGGAGATGAAATTTGTAAAGCTAGTTGTAGATAAAAGAGAGAGAGTGACACCTGCTGGGATTGGAGCTGTGTTAAAGCTGCCGGTTTAGGCATTTTTAAGTGCAAGGTAATTTGTATGGTATTTTTAGGAGCTGAACTTTGAATACACGCTTTTCTAGTGACTCAAACTAAGTCTTGTGAAACAATTTACATATTCCTTGTTAATTGTCAGAAATATACTTCCTTGAATATTAAATCCTTTACTGCCTTTTTATAAAGTTGTTACAGAGCCTTTATTTTCCCATACTTTTTATGGACAGGGAAAAAAGTAGAGGTACAAATCAGAATAATATTGAGGAATCATTCATTATTAAAATATTCAGTATTTAGCCTTACGGGTTTTTGTTAAAAGAACGGTAAAGCAAAGACAGGCTTGCTCCAGAAAATCATCATGCATAAAAGGACTTTTAAGGCTCTGCTAGCCCACAGTAAAAGGGATAATTTGCATTAAATTCAGTATCTCAAATCAGTAGTTTTTGATTTGCTGTCATCTATATTGCTAATATTGCTAAAAATATAAAAGGAAAACTGATTAAAAAGCTCTAGTCAAGGAGCAGTTTTATTTGGTGTCATTACGACTTAGTTTGTTGTTTGGAATTATGGAAGAAGATTTTAAGAATAGAACAGCTGTTCCCTTTTCTCAGAAAGAAAATAAATTTTTAATGAAAACCCAGAAACTGAGTTATTAAAATATACAGATATTTTCAGTGTAAAAATGGAAACTATCAATACAACGATGTAATGGGTAGTAACACTTTTGTACATTCTTGGATTTAGAAAAAGAAAAAAAAATCAGTCTGTTCACAAGTCAGGGATCAGTTCTTACAATCCCTAGTCCTTTTAATTCACGTATGTTCTCCACCAGGAAGTCTAGTTTTAAGTGAAATATTCATATCACAAAGAAGAGAGACTCATGGAATGTCAGGATGTCTTCCCAAATTAAGTATCTCTTGAATACATAAGAGTCTCTGTTTAGAAAAGCTTGCCAGACCTAAATAAGACCTAAACCACTTTAAAATAAAAAATCTTCTAAATAATTTAAAAATAACTAATGTGGGAAAAATACTGCTTCTGCTACTGTACAGGTAAGCAATGGGCTTTGTCACTTAGGTCAAAGTTGAAAGCAAGGCTTTTGTTGTTTAGGTTTTCGGTAACTCAGGTAGGAAGCAAAGGCAGTTACACAGAATGGGAATGTCTGTACCTATGTTACCAGCGCTGCAGCTGCAAGTTATGAAAAACCAAAATCGTCTTCCTAAAATTTACCTCTCTCTGGAATGGAATTTGGCTGCTGCTTGATTGAGCCTAGTGTATATTCAAATACCCTTTCTAAGTTGATTAAAACAAGGAACCATCAACATGTGCTTATCCAATAACATGACCTCAAATAATTGCTATCTGTTACTTTCACTTTTCAGCCTTCTGATGTTTTCATTCTTGTGATAGAGTTTCTCACGCTGTTTTTTGTAAACATGCACATGTTTTTCTAACTGTCTTTTTGTTTTTCATTCCTTCTCCTGGGAGGAGAAATGTTTGATGGACTTTGTCATTGACCAGTGTCGTTGGAGAGGTGGTAGCTTCACCTTCCAATCGATGGTCGTTTCCAGAACCCTATATAATGAGAAAACCAAAATAAAGTTTCTCTCTTCTTTGCCTTCTCTCAGGTGTAGCTGCATTTGTCTCTGTGTTTCGTGTTGCTCGATAGAGTAACAGCTATCCTCTTCCAATTCCTGTGTCACCAAGAGGATTGGCAGGTGCCAATTGCCAATTGCCTTATTCCTCTGCCTGTTTAGGCACTGGATTTTTCCTCTACTGGACCCTGCTTCATTGCCTAAAAACTTTCTTGCTTTAAATTACGTTTCATGTAAATCCATTTAAAAGGAACTGTGTCTTTATCCCTTAAAATCCTGTGCAATTTTAGAAAGGTTTTGATTTCTTTTAATAAAAAAGATTTTATTTCAGTTCTACTAGTGCATTTTCATCTTTGATGCAATTTTCAAACAGCAGGGGAGAATGAGAAATTACTTGCTACAAACAAAGCCAAATACCATGTAGGTGTAGGAAGAAATAATCACTGGAAATGGAGGGGAATAAAAGCAACTATACCTGCTTAAGAAATCTGTCAGATGCATGGCTGTGCTTAGCTAACACATTTGGCAGCGCGGGGTTTTCATATTCAAACTGAGGATTGTACGTGAAATCGGAGTTGAAAAATTTAACCTTCTCTTTCTCCACATTGGACGGCTTGATCGCAGTCAGTAAACAGAGCTTTTGGCCAGCGGCATCGCCTTCCTTCCCGTGGCTTCTTGAGGACTGGGGCTGCTTTGGCTTGGTGAGACTAGAATGCTTTTTCGTTCTGCTTCTGGGCCGCGGGGGCAGGGCCGCGGCGCCGCNGACAGCGGCACCTTGGCCCGCCGGTGCTCGCTGCCCCGCGGGCTGGAGGAGCGCTTGGCGGCTCTCCTGTGTTTCTTGTGGTGGGAGGAGGACTGCTTTTGAGCGTGGTGTTTTTTCTCCTCTTTGCTCTGCAGAAGGACGTTGTAGCTACTGGTTCCTGTTGTGAAAATGTCCTTAAGGATCCCAGAAGGTGGATGCTGCGGGCTGTTTTCATTATTAATGTTCAGCTTATGTACTTCCAGACTCAGGACTGATTTCCTAGAAAGCTCTGTCTTAGGCCAGTGAAGTTTTTCTGCATTTAGGGGGAAAAAAAAGGAAAATAATGAGGACAAACTTGATTTTCACACAGTGATACCAATCTTAAGGACTCAAAACTGCAAATAAAGAAAACACAGAATGTCTTAAATGCAGTCACATCACATTAATCTTGACTTCTAGACGCAGGGGAGAACTAAGAGTGTATACCACTTCTGAACAATTAGACTGGGACTTGTAAGATCCACCTAAACAAGTATTTTATGCTTGCATCTCCATGCACAACTAGACTGCGGACAGCTAAGAACTTAGTTGTTTAAAAAAACTCCGCAAGACTTCATGAACATTTACTGCTACATTAACAAATGAATAGTTTTGAACGGATTGATCTTTATCATGCAAGGAAGGCTTTCTGTAAGGATAAAGAATAACTTAAAAAATAGGAAACTATAGGAGCATGTGAGCAGTGTTTACAGTGAAGTTCCACAGGGATCTGTGCTGTGATACAAGGAGTCTGGTGTGATCTCATCTGCAAAATCTGATTCACAGAACTTACACTCAGAAAAGGGTGAGAACACTGGAAAGGGCCAGCCACTGTGAACAATTTACAATAGCATATGGATAGTAATATACATTTAAAAGACTTCAGTTTCATGTGTTCAGTCTTAATACAGACAATAAGCTATATTTAAAGAGGCGAAAGAGATCAGGTAGTTACACTCCTGAAAAGCCTTAAGACAACACTGGGTATTTCATCTAATCAAAGTTGTTCTACATTAACAGCTGGCTTAAAAAAACACTTAAGAAACGCTGTAAACCAAACTAAGTGCAAGAAGCAAATAAAGTTTCTTTAATGAATGACTGTCCTTTCTTGCTCTGACTCCTGGCATAGCCTTTGGGGGAGACTGGTCCCTGGTGCAGAGCAGCTGCATGGAAATGTCACTGAAGATTAAAACTGAATTTAACATTTGTGCTGGCTCGTTAGAGAGACGTGACCTCTCTTCACTGGTTCTAACCATCCCCTCCTCTCGACAACCAGTTCCTCCTAGAACATAAGGTGAGCTGAAACTACAGCTACAAATAAATTGTGCCACAGACAAATGTTTCCTACTTCTGTACTTAAAATAAAAGGATTCACAGAACAGGAGATATGGCTGAAGCATGATTAAAGCTTGCAAAAGAGATTTGAGCTTCATCCCACAGTAGTTGATCTGTAATACATAATTGAGCTGTAATTACTTTACATACAGTAATTATACTCTGAAGGTAATAGTAGCAAGAGATCATTAAATGCCTCCAAGGTGGAACAAAAATCCACAGTGGCTTCATTTCAGCTTTATTTTCACAGTAAAATTTGGTTTTTCTCCCGACATAAGCACCATGACAACATATTTCATGCTGTCGGACCTCTGTCAGTTCCATATCAACCTGTGTTCCTCAGTTCTCCCTAACATCCTGTCCTAAAAAACAAAAAGACCAGAGGTCCCATTCGCATGAGCGTATGATGGGTGATCTGCAGACTGGGTGTTTTCTCCACTGGAAATGAGAGAGGTAGAAGCATTAGGTTATTACCCTTCACTAAAGCATGTGTATCCTATGCAAACTCAGTTTTCTTCCATCACAAGTTTGTGAATCCTCTTTCTATGCTTGGCACAGGAACGTGCTCCTTGGCATTCCTGTTCAAATTCTGTCAGATTATTCTCATCGCATACATGACAACCTGCCTACATGGCTTATCTTGCTCTCTCATGAGCTGTCGTGGTGAGAAACCCCAGTTCCCCATCACAAGGAGAACAACATCAAACTAAATATATGAGAGAGATGCATTTTTTGGATAACAGAATAGGATGACCACTCTCATATTTCTGGGCAAGTATTTGAGATTGACTTCAGACCTGTATCAACTATTACAGTACAAGAATCCTTACTTTTAAGAAGGGTAAGTGAAAACTAAGGTTTCCAGAATGTCTGAACATATTAAATTTCTGAGCACATGACTTTGCTTAGGTAGACAAAATTGGAGTTGGAAATTACATAGCTACTTCTTAAAATATAGACAAAGAAACAACATGATACTAGAGGCATTAATGCTTCACCTTCTCTACTAACCAGCCCTTAAAAGCCACAAAGAATATAGAAGTCTTAAATTGCTGCTCTAATGGAACAATTAGAACTAATATCACATATGTATTTAAGAAGTGATAAATAGAAAAGAAAAAAACCAGAAATTTAATTCAAGGAAACAACTCAAAATGACCTTGAACCACTCATTCCCTTCCTTCCCCAACGCCTGTGTCAATCTAATACCAAAAACTCTTGACAGCAAGCTGTTAGAGCTAAGAGGTACAGCTGGCCAATAATAAATGCTTTTATATGTAGACAATCACTGAACGCCGTAAGTCAGTATTCTCCTGAAAGTGTCACAAATGGTGGTTGAATGCTGAACATGCACTGGCAGGTTTCACATGCACATGGCTGAGATCAAAAATAGTTCTTCCCAATCTGTAATTACTTTATAAGTGCAATCTCGTAGCAAAGTGATTTTTCAGCTGCCAAACTGTGTGGCTGTCCTTAATTTTCTTCTGACTAAAGGATACTGTTCCATGCCTATTTGTGCTGGAAATCTAGAATCAACAGGTAATCTGGCACATTTGTAATATTATAATAGATAACAAAGCAGTTTTCACAGAAGTTCTAGAATTTTGTATAGGTCTTCTGAACATCATTACCAAATAAACTAGAAAATAATATTTGAGACTATGTCAAAATCATGTTGCAAAGCACCAAATTAAAAATTCTTTCCCTACTACATTTGTTTAAGCTATAACGTATTTTAAACTCACATCTGTAAATCAGACAGCATCAACCAAATTAATAATATACTGTCTTCTAGGAAACTTGTCTTACTATATCCAAGAGTTTCCAATGATTAGCAATACCTGGTGATTGAAAAAGAGGCCTAGTATTCTGAATATAAAACAAATTCATTGCACAGCCTGTGTCCTGAAAACCTGCTTCAGTATTTCAAAAAGTACTGAGATATCGTGCTGCTATAAAGTAGCCAGTTGGAATGGATTATCAACCCAGATTAATTGCACGGATGGTTTAGCAGTGATTCCCAGCTTTTAAATTCTGGATACCATTGGACAGATTACTTCTAAAAGATATGAAAAAGGCAAATTGAAAACCACCATGCTAGGGTGTAACACTACCATGCATACCAGAATACAAATACCATGCTACAGATTCCATAGGTTTTATCTTTTGTGTCTCATCCGAGAAGTACAAATCTGAATTTCCAGACTTGACTTATTTCTGTTTTTGTAGTAGAAAACTGTCAAAGAACATATGCCCAGGGCTCTATTTACCTTTGAGAACCTCCCTCGTGTAATTTATGTATCAGGATTCTTTTAGTTGTTCTCACCTCCAAACACTCAACAGTCACAAAGCCACAAGACCTTTAGCAATTAAAAAAAAAACCCAAAACCCACAACAAAACTAATACAGTCTCTTCCTAAAAGATCTTCCATCATGTTTACTTCCATTTATTTATATCTTGTTCCTTTCTGCAACAACACATTAATAAAAAGATGGTTCTAGAGACACGGGTGAAATATTACATGCAACAATCTGCCACATTTGGAGCGCAAGGTGATGGCAAGTGATAAGCAAGGAGGGGACAGAAGGGCTGCCTGTCCCCATTTTGTCATAATTAGGGTACCAAAGAACAGAAAACCCTCCTGTTAAGGGCAACTTGGTCTGTCTCGGGCCAGAGTAGAGCTCTACCCCTCTTTAGTGCCACGGTGTTTGGCATCTGCTGTCCCATAAGCTGGGCTAGCAGGGCAGCCAGCTAGCCAAAGGCAACTAGCCCTGTGAGTCTGAAGAATCTCACAAGACAGTAGGTTGTGCCCTAGCCAAAATCACTGTCAAGACATCGGCTGGAACTGGCAGTACTGGACTTACTCCATCCTGCAGACATAAGTGTACTATGTGTCACAGAACAATTCAAAATACCAGAGGCTTGATTTTGCAAAAAGAGGAGTTTTATCTGTAACTTCCATTTATACACAGGTAGCTATTCCAGTGTCACAGAAGTACTGGAAAAGGGATGGAGTCCAAGAGTGCTAACAGAGAATATGTGAGAACCACAAATTTCATGACGATTCTGCACTAATGAAACACTTTACATGTATAAATTGCATCCCAGTCACTAGCCTTGAACCTTGCACCACTGCAGACACTGCCTAATCTTGTCAGAGGTTATTTGTTAGAAAAAATGTTAGATTTTATGTTATATTCAGGAGCCAGGTTACGTTATTGGTCTCTGTCCTTTAGAAACTGATGGATTGAGCTAATAAATCAATAATATGCATGGTAAAATCCCAGTGTAAGCATTTTTCTAGCCTTTGGAGAATGTTGTATAAATAATACCTTCCTCTAGGCTACAGGGCAGCTAATATCCAAGCAGCTTCTTAAATACCTGTTCCATAGGTGGAATGAGGTTAATGCCAGGTATTTGTGGGCACAGATATCTCTGGCTAGCCTTGCTCTAAAATAGCAGAGAGCTCCTGCAGTTTTCGAGCAGCTGTCACTCAGGTTATATATACACAATGAACAAATCCTGCCCAAACTACAAGTGTGACTAAGGTGCTTGGCAAACATGTTCGTGGAGCACTTCCTCCTACCCTAGGGATGTAACAGTCTGAGCCACTACTTTTGTTTTTAAGATTACCATTACCATGTTAGAATACGGCTGAGTTTCTTTTTGCTCAATATCAGAAATTTGATTCAAGGCTGACTTGAATTTTCAGATTTATAGGAATGCAAATAATGTATGTGATCTGTCTACAAGCAGTAGTTAAGTTCGAAACTGTGAGATGAGAAGGAACTACACAGATGTGACAAGTAAGATTCTTCCTTTGACACACTGTGCAAAAGTACAGTTACATTACAAATAAATGTTTATCTCCAATATTCAGAAAATTTGAATAGATTCACAACACCCTGTAGTTTATGGGCTCTAGACTGTATGGTTCGTGTGTGCAGAGGGCTATAGAAAGAATATTCTGAAAAAAAAGCAGGCAACATAAAGTGTTGTATAGGAACCTGTAATGTTCCACTGCCTCTCAAATACTACTTGTATTTGTGGCATAACTGAATCAGACCACAATACTATATTCTATAGGATATACAGAATATATATCCACTGAAAACCCCTTTAAAGTTTAAAAACACCCCAGTTTTGAACAGAAGCTGCCAGACAACTTGAACTAGAATGCACTGGGAGCTCTGCCTATAATGACTGAATATGGTTCAACAGCAGAATTAGGCAATGAGTTTCTGTAAAAATACTGATACTGAGTTACTTTCTACTTTCACAAGTATCTTAGTTATTAACTAGAGCCTGTATAATATTGGGAACTTTTACATTTAACCTAAGACTCTTTGCTTTCCCCCCCAAAAAAGTCCACCTATTTCCTGTTCTCCTGTAAAGGTGTTATATGTCATTCAGCTTTTAATTCTGAGCTTCAAAACCAAGGGCAGGTTTCAGCTATCAGCCAACTGGTATATCTGATCCATTAGTTGCCAGTGTTCATAAGTAACTCTGCATTTTTAGGGCTGATTGGCAGTTTAGATTTTCTTCTTTAAAATGACAATGCTATTTGAGATGTACTCTTTCTACCCTAAAAAAAAAATGTATGGACTGATGGACTGACTTGCAAGCAGTTTCCTGCATGTTTACTTCTATATTGAAACACAGTATTATGTAACTGACTCCAAATTCGGGCCCTGCAAGTTAAATTACATGGGCATGGTAATAATAAAAGTGAAGACTTGGCTCTAATGAAACAGAGAAACAAACTCCCACTGATTTAATAAACTCAGGATATAATCACAGAACACTGATTTATAGGCAGACCTGCCCAGGATGAAACTCTCATCCAAGCAGGTCTCTGGCTTGTTCTACAGCAACACAGGTGCAGTCAGGAATATTTGATGGAGGAATATGGACTAAAAATAACTATTTTTCACAAAATCTCATCCTTT
The DNA here is from genome assembly GCA_013399835.1 of Leptocoma aspasia. Lineage (NCBI taxonomy): Eukaryota > Metazoa > Chordata > Aves > Passeriformes > Nectariniidae > Leptocoma > Leptocoma aspasia. Next base: position 456,045 of record VXAX01007367.1, on the reverse strand, counting down.
AAGATTGCAGTGGCTATTGCACATCTCCAGGGATGCTTTGATCGATCCCATGAACTTTATTTCTGTTCCCATTATCAGAAGTAACACTCTAGTCATATCCATGCACAGATGGAACAGCATATCAATTATGCAGAAGAAGAGGAGCTGTAAGAGATCTTAGTTATGACTGCAAGGGTATTGAATGAAGGCACACTAAGACACCTCCAGCAGATTTCTTGTAGATAGATTTCCCTGTGGAAACGTAACATTGGCTTGAGCAGCTGAAATAATGACACATGAACGGATGTCAAATTTAAACAAGAGAAACATCTGTTTTCAAGCAGCAACTGTATTGTACACAGCACAAGAAGACAGTTTTGTGTGGCACCAAGTACCTGTCTATATTATTGTTATATAGTCATAATACACGTTTTTATACACACATACTATAAGGGTTTAACTTCTCTGTTAACACAGCAAAGGGTAGAGCCAAAGCGTGTAAGCACCAGATATAATCAGCAATAGTTTTACTGGCATTCTTTCTTGCGTGGTGCGTCCCTCTCTCCAGCAGAGCGGGTGTCACCCCCGCATTCCCCCGTGTCCCGGGGCAGGGCCCGCAGGTGACACGCTCACTCCCCATTTACCGGCGGGGCTCCTGCTCCTGGAGCCAGGCAGGTGTGCGGCCCCTTCCCCCGTCCCCAGCGGCCAGGTGACACCCCACCGACACCCGCGGCGCCGCCCGGGCGATGCTTCCTCGCTCGGCGGGGAAGAGCTGGCGGCCCACCGGCCGCCCCCGCTCCCGCTCCTCACCGGTGACACAGATGGACTCCAGCATGGTGCTCCGCCGGGCAGCGCCGCCGCTCNCCGGGCCGGCAGGCGGGAGCCGCGCCAGCAGAGCTCCCGCCCGCCCGCCTCTGCAGACTACAAGTCCCGGCGGGCTCCGCGGCGCTCGAGAGCTGGAGAGGGTGGGGCGCGGGCGCGCTGTACCCTGGGATCTGTAGTGCAGCGGTCGGTGTCCCGGGGTGCCACCCCACCGAGGCCAGCCGGGAACATCAGCCCGCAGTATCCCACCGGCACGGCTGGTCCCAGGTGTCAACAGCATCGGCGAGGCTTTAGCGTCATCGTTTACAGGAGTCTAGCGAGCATAACTCACGCAGAGTCCAGCGTTGCAGTCCTCTGATAAGCATCAGCTACCATAATCGCTGCAATTGGTAATAATTGGTGTGATTGGTAATTATCTGCTGGATCTGTGGCCGGCAGAGGAAGGACTGCATGGGACAAGGGTGCTTAGCAGGATATGTGCCACCCTGGGAGACAGGTCTCATGCGTGGGGATGTCGCATGTAAAGAGAATGGAGGAATTGCATCAGGGCAACGGTTTAGGGCTGTAACTGATGGTTATCATACACTGATAAGTAGTAAATAGAATTTAAAGTAGAAGACAAACTTTATATTACACCCTCCTGTCGCCTTACTTGTTGTGCAATCTGTTGCTTTGCTTGTGAAACCTTTCACTCCTTGAAATACAATCTGTGCGTTTTAAAATTGAACATCAAATAGGAACAAGGTATTTTATCTTAGCAATCATGGTTGTGTAATCCATTAATGTAGGCATGGTGTAGGAAGATTCTGTACTTTTCATGCAGACTTAAGGGGACTACTGAAGTCAGATTACACATCAGTACATTTTACTGTGTTAATAATGCATTTGCTTTTCTTAAATGGTCAACATTTATTGGAGAGAACAATTTAATTGAAAGTGACTTACTAGCACAATAGTGCTTAACATAGATTATGTGAGTGTAGTGATCTCCCAGGGAGAGGAGAGCTGGGAAGCTGTGTGGTGCTTTAGTTGAGTATCTTAAATACCTGCCACGTTCCCTCTCATCAATAAATCCATATCTGCAATGTGCTCTACATAGAGATTCCCTCCATAGCACTGTCCAGTAAGACCTGCCTGTACCATCAGGTAGCAGTGGAGGAAACTCTACAGATCACAGTTGATACTTCAGAGAATCCCCTTCTGTGTTCTACCTGGAAAAGTTTTACTGACCTTCATGAATCCTTCTTAGACAGACATGCATACTTGCAAGTATGCAATCACACGACTGAGTAAACACTGCTCAGATAGCTCTGTCTGCTTTCATGTCAGTACTCACAGGCAATAATTAAAAAAAAAAAAAAAAACAAAAAAAACCCAAAAAAAAGGGTTTAAAGCAAATATTTTCCTTTTATTTTCTGCTGCCTCACACACAGTCAAACCCAGGTACTCTTAAGACCAGCTATGAAAAGACAGAGGTGTCATTTTTCTCAGTTGGCTAATGAGGACCCAGCACTGAAACACACTTCTACCTAGCTGACAAATATGATGTCCCTTTTGACTTAAAATCTTTGAAGATCAGAAAAGATATATGCTCTGTCAAGATGTCCAAGTTTAACTTAAAATACCCTCTAAACTATTTTGCTAACAATGTAGCATCTGGAACTTGGAGGCTTGTCTCCATATCTCAAATTGCAAGAACTGAATAAACACTTTTAAATTTAGAGAGACAAAGCTATCCCTAATGGGTTAGAGTTTGCTTGTGATACATGGCAATTACAGGAAAAAAACCCCCAAAAATCAGTGAATCGGTTCAAGCACTGCAAATAATTAGCATAGCGGATGAAGAAATGATAGACAGCTGCTAAAATATAAAGTCAATGTACCATTTTACCAGAACTTCCCAGTGGTTTAGCTGCACAGACCCCAAGGTTCTTTCTAGAGATGCTATTTTATATATACAGGGATGCCATAGCAATGAAATCAGTAACTAGCCAGCTGTTTTTGTGTATTTCACACATCTACCTCCTCTCCTTGCTCCATCCAGTGGATGCCCTCTCTCCATCTCTCTCATCTCCTGCCTCCTTCTCCCTGGTGTCCATGAGTCCTTGTCCCCTGAGTGCTTGGGCAGTTAGTCATCCCTGAATCTGCTGCCTCCACTTTGTTTTTTTCTCTTTCCCTGCTAGCCTTTTCCTTTGCAGGATGCCATGAAGGTTTTTTTAGGTCACACTAGCTCCTGGCTGTAGCAAGAGGATGCCAAAAGCAATAGCAGCAGAAGGCACAGAGGAAAGATGCTAAAAGGCCACCTGTCCAGGCTTTCTGCTTCGTCTCCAAGCAAGCTTTGTCACATTTGTTGATTAAAAGCTTAACATGGAAAGGTCAGTTCAGAAAAACATTACTGAGTATGTCATGACAAAAATGCTACACAGACACACACATATATATATAATTTTATATACACACACACACACACACACACACACACATATATATAGTGTACCTCTAGCAGTTCTGACCTTAAAGACATCTTAGCTTGAAGTCTCTCTGGAGATACAGGAGGGAAAAAGACAAGCTACTCCATCATGAAAAAAATTCCTGGAGGCTATCAGTGCAGCCGGCACTGATCACATTGTAGCAAGATGAGGGAACATGGGGACAAATTGTGATGTTTATATGAGCCACACTGTGGAGTACAGCTTAAATGACACAGTTCCACAGTCCAAATGGATCTATACCCATTGTTAGGAGCCAGAATTAAAGGTGACGTGCATCTTGCATTTCAGCTTTAACATAACATTACTTCCACATATAATTTCAGATTTACCTGGTCATGCCTTCAGAGATAATGTCATAGTCACTTGGTCAAAAATACTGCAATGTCTTGCACGAAGAGGAGTATCTTTATAGGAATATTAGCATCAATAAGCTCTGCAATATGTACAGTCTGGAAGAACAGTGACATATTTTATTGATCTCTGTATCTGTCAGAAGCTAACATTGCAAAATTCCAACACACACACGCATATATAAATGCACATATATACAGATGCATATATAAATATATATATGCATATATGTGCATTTGGATTTTAAATATGTATATGTATGTATATATATATGTACACACACTTGTTTTAACATCAGGTTTATTTGGTTCCTCCCCCATACTCACACCATCTTTCCGCCACTTCTCTATGACAACAAAGAATCACTGATGAGCTATGAAAGCTGAGAATGAGAGTCCTTAACTAACTAAGGATAATTTGGCACAGCTTCAGGCCCTTCAGAGTGGCAAGGTCAGCCTTCCCTCCCTGCTTAATGACCCTTAGCTGGCTGAGTATCTCCTGACCAAACAATTTCACTGACCAAGTGACTCCAACTGACTGTCCTTCCAGACATATTCTTTCTAGAAGCTCCTTCAGAAATGTCTGACATTGCCTTCTGATTCCAGCTGGGTCCTACACTCCTAGTACACAGCAAATGCAGCACATGCTTGTGGGAGCTGCTTACTCATAGACTTTTTCAATGGGATTGCTATTTTAAGATGCACAACTTGATACAACTCCAGTATTCAGATTGATTTATGCACTGAATTTGTTCACGCTTTATGCTAAGGAGGCTCAAAACCATACACTCAATGCAACAAGGGCAAAAAAAACCATAGGCAAACCTTGCAGTAAAGTACAGAGAAGTGAAAGCAATGTAAGATCCTTGCCATGTGAACCTATGAGTGCATCTGACTGTTGTCTGCTATGATATGAGGAAAGGAATCTAAGATGTCTATTGTACACTCACAAATGCACTTATACCTACTAATGAAAAAGAGGCTGCTTTCCTATGGCAGAGAAGTGGGTTATAAATATATTAGTCACAGTAAAGCATACACCTCCTTCAGTAGGGACTGATGGACCAACTCACCCCTCTTGACCTTTCCTCCTCTAACCATCTGTCCACTTCTGCAGCAATGCCTTGTCACTACAGGGGTCCTTCTCAGCAAGGCAGGGTGTTGCCCTTGGCAGAGGCAGGCAGGACTGGCAAGCAGCCGGAGCACAAGCTGCTTGCCAAACTGCAAACACCAGCAGATGAATCACAGGTACCTTGCTGTGGCAACACAAATACTGGGTCAGGCAGCACAAGACAATCTGCCCCATGCTGGTTCTGGCTGGGGTAGAGTTAATTTTCTTCACAGTGGCTGGTGTGGTGTTTTGGATTCGTGCTGAACAGAGGGTTGATAATATAGAGAGGTTTTGTTATTGCTGAGCTGGGCTCACACAGAGCTGAGACCTTTTCTGCTTTTCTTACTGCCACGCTGGCCAGGAAGTGCATGGGAGACTGGGAGGAGACACAGCCAGGACAGGTGACCCAACTGACCAAAGGGACATTCCAGATCATCTGACATCATGCTCAGTATATAAACTTGAGGGAAGTAGGAGGAAGAAGGGGATGTTTGGAGCGATGGTGTTTGTCTTTCCAAGTCACTGTTATGTGTGATGGGGCCCTGCTTTGCTGAAGATGGCTGAACACCTCCCTGCCCATGGGAAGCACTGAATTAATCCCTTGTTTTGCTTTGCTTGTGTGTGCAGCTTTTGCTTTTTCTATCAAGCTGCCTTTATCTCAACCCAAAAGTTTTTCCAGCTTTTACTTCCCATTCTCTCCCTGATCACACTGGTGGGGGAGAGAGTGACCAGCTACATGGGGCTTGGCTGCTGGCTGGGGTTAAACCAAAGGCCACCAAAAATGAGAATCTATTATACATTTCTACTTTGTGCCTTTTGAAGTTGGTCAACTCTTTTGTGGTGCTGGGATAATTCCAGTTGAAAAGCAAAGTTTTCCTAGTAGTGCATCATCCTTTTTGGCTTCTCAGATGAGCAGTTCTCCTATTTCTTAACCAACCTGAAAAAAGCACAATGTTCCTCTTTCTATTGCCGTTCATTTCCTTATCTTTTCTTCTTTCACTTTGTTTATTTGATCTCCTATTTTTGCTAGTCCAAGCTATACAACAGACTTATAAAATGAGAAGGGGGTATCCAAAAATCACAAAACACCTCCCGAGCAGCTTTCTACAAGAAACAAACTTACTATTTGTGCAGTGGTAAGTGTGAGTACATGGAGTTTTGGTGGCATCTCTCACCTACATGCTGGGCCCAGCACTCTCCTGCAGCAGGAGCTCCAGTGCTGGGAGCAGGGGACCCTTCACAGCCAACATTCGTGGGCAATGACACAATAGCTGTGGAAAGAGTGATGATGTACTTCTTCATCAAAGCATTTAATTTCATGGGACATCCAGAATCTCACACTTAGGACAGGAACTGTAGAGCAGAAGGTACTTTTCCTGGCCTGGAGAAGGTGGTCTTCTGGTAAACCATGTTTTCAGGTAGAAACACTGACTCAGCGAGGGGCAGAAGCCAAGGTATAAACTCACTCTCTTCTTCAAGTTTCCAAGTACATACCTGGCACTGCTATTGATCTTTACTTTGCAGATTCCCACATAGTTTATGAGGTTAAATGGGGCTGTAAAATAGATGAGGCTATTTTATTTACTCTGTCAGGAGTAACACCTTCCAAGTGGTATCAGTGACAAATTCAGCCAATGGAAATAGTGTTCACTAGTGTTGGGGAAAAGTGTAAACCAAACCAGAGGTATTTTCAGACTTTATTCACCTCCACCTCCTAGCTGTTTTCGGAAATTCCCTGGCTACCTCTTCATCATGGTGTTAGTAGAGTCCTAAAGTTGGAGCTGCAGTGTCTCTGAGATGGGGACAGTGCAGGGCAAAAACTGTCTTACCTTTTTACAGACCTGCCAAGTTCAAAAGAGATTTTTGGATTAGACATATAAGAAGATAAGCTGCCCACGCCAACCGGCTTGCAAATAGCTGTTAGGAAGCAGTATGGCCCAAGATCTGCACCATCTCCATGTGGGCTCTGACTTGAGATTTACAGAGATACACTCAGAGTTCTCACAAAATTCTCATCACCACAGGAAGAATGAAGGAAGAATTATTCAAAATAACCTCTTGGCCATTTCCATTCCCTTTGCCTTCTTTCATGCTTTATTGTAAGGTGAGGCAACCCTTTGTCATATCACACCCAGGTATTCAGTAACACTTTGTACTATAGACTGCTAATTTAGGTTTTAATCCATGAGATGCTTCTGTCTTTCTCATTAATGAAAAGCCATGGTCTTATTTTTATATCCCATTAGTTAGTTTATTTTCTGTGTCATACCAGTTTGTTAAGCAGAAACAGATTGAAATATTAAGGATATTTACTCATCTCTAACACATCCTCAGTGTAATTATATATGTAGTTTGTACTGAAGCTGAGATGACATAAGGGACCAGTGTTTCTCTTGGGTATGTGTGAGGAAAATATAATTTCAGTTATGTTTACTTAAATTTCAGTAGAATTTGTCCCATAAGAAACATCTGTTTCTCATTTCAGATATGCATTTTTTCCAAATGTTGAAAAAGGAATTTCCAAAGCAAGACACTCAGCAGCCTAAAACTAGCACCCTCTAGTGTAAATATGCTACTTTTGCAGAAAGGATTTCATGATACTGTATGGTTGTTTTTTTCTGAAGAACTGACATAGAAAGTGAAAAAAACTACCATGAACTCACTTAAAACCCATTTAATATTCTTATTATATCCTTTTCCTATTTAGCAAAGCATATAGACTACACTTAATTTGAAGCACCTATTTTGGTTTTAAAAACTTTCAGGTGATTTTGTAGGTAGCATTCTTGGCCTTTCTTATAAATCCTTTATTTATGTGTGTCCTGTAGTTTCATTTATTTATTTAAAATATGAGAATAAGATGGCAAAAGGTCAGAAAATTATCACCTGTTAATCTTACAGCCTACTGAATCTTTAAAAAAGAAGCTAGAGCTGATAGAACACTTCTTTGTCAGTGAAAAGAGGTTTCTCAACAAGAATGTCCTAGTTTTTCCATTGTTCAGAAAAATATTTCAAAAACATAAAATGCAATACAATTTTGCTGGTGAAATTGCTGATGTGATTATGTGATTACTCCATTTGCACTATGTTGCAGTTGCAAGCAAGTCTCAGGTACTGACAGTAATATCCTGCTCTAAATCAACATAGCAGCACTTAAGTACTCTCACACCCTTTGCTTAATTTCAGAATTTTTATGTCAGCAAGTGGTACATCTGTACCATAAGGCTAAAGAAAGAAAAGGGCATATTTTACCTTGAGACACATAAGAAGGAAGTCTAATTCTCCTTCTCCTGTGTAAATCAATTAGGAGACCTAAATGAACAGCCCTGAGAAACTTTCTGTGATTTAGTGATACAAATGCAATATTATACTGCCTGAAGACAATAAATCTTTTGAGAGTGCATGAAACACAAATATTTCTTAACTCCCACAGCCTTGTAAAAAAGCAGAGTTCAACCACACAGAGATCTTTTTCTGAAACTGGGTCCACTTGACAACTGTCTTTTGTTGTTAATGAAATATTATTTTTGTCTCATTGCTTGTTTCACTGCTTCTCCATTTTAATATATCTTCTTTCTTTTCCTCTGTTTCTTTGTTATTCTCCCTTGTTGTCTGCCATTTTTCACTCATCTTGTTTTAGTTCTTTCTCCCCATAATCATAGAATCATTAAGGTTGAAAAAAGACCTCAAAGATCATCGAGTCCAGCCATTAACCTATAATATTTTTGTTTTTCCCTCTAGCTTTGATTTCTGTGAGATTTTTTCCTTCAGTTGCTCCTCATAAGAGAGATTCTGTAATATTTTCCCCCAGCAAGCATCCACTTTAAGGGTTTTCCCCCCCAAATAGACTTGTCAAGGCAGAGTAATGAATGAATCCTTTCGGGAATAGAAAACAGAGTCCCAGGTAAAAGTTACACTGTAATGGCTATGGGGTCTTGCATTGTTTTAGTCTGGGTGAGCTGGTTATGAATTTCCTATTCGGACTGTTAGGAGAGAGACTTGTGCTCTAAGCATTGCTAATTTAAATCCATGTCACACATTGGGTTACTCACTCATGAAAGCTATCTTCTTTCTGACATAAATATATTCCTTTACTGGATAATGTCAGCCTAAATTGCCTCTGTGATTATCATAGGAGCTGATAAAAGCAGTATAACCACCTTTGTCTTGGCTTAGAGAACATATCCTAAATGCTCAAAGTTAAAATGTTTTTGATTATGTAACATTTGTAATAGAAAATACAGATTAATTCAAAATGGAGTGGTTTGCCAGACTATGGATCTGCCCTTCTGTTCTGTTCTGTTCACTGTTTGGAGGTGAAATTGCCTTTTTCCAGGCCAGCTCTCTGTCATACTAGGATATTCAAGAGGATCTGAGGAAACAATTTGCTCTTCATTTCATAATCACTGAAAGGATGGATATTATATTCTTACTGCTCTTGTACAGTGCAGGATTTTTTTATTACAAGGGGTCCTGCTGGGGGCCTGTGATGAGGGGAATTTCTTACAGCATGACTTCAACTTAGCCAAGACACAGAGAGTCAGACCTGCACCATACACCCTCCAGGATCCCGTAGAGGCAAAAAAGAAGGTGGGCTAGGGGAAGAAGATGTCCTCAAGAAACTCTGCAAGGGCTGTCACCTTGTCTCTTTCCAGGCTTCTTCTACCCCCTTTGTCTGAAGTCATGGGGAAGAATTAATTCTAATTGGGACTATAGCCCAGAAATAATGATCCACACCATCATGTGCTAGGCCATACATTTGCTTCTCCTCTCTGTGGATTCCCATGCAATCCTACTACCAGGCGGGAAATGGCTTTCAAAATCGTAACAGCCCTCCAGCTGATTAGTGGAAGAGTGGATTTTTTCTGGCAAAAAACACCTTTTGAAAGTAAATCTACACTACATGGAATACTACACTACTGTATTCTAATTACCATGCTACCAGTTGAATCTGCTTGCAAGTGCAAGATAGGTGATCATCAACTTTTGAGTTATTAAACAATGATAAAAAGGAAATTACAAGATGGAAAGTAGTAATTTTTCTCTAACTGACAGGATTTTTCTGTGCATCAAGGAAGCACCTTGCTCATCTTTCCTTTGGAATCAGAATTATGAACTCAGTTTCTCAGCAGAAAGAAAGTTTTGGGAAATATTCTCTGACAATTACAGAATGGAGCTACACAGTGGCCTACAGTGAGATTAGCATTTTCAATGTCAATATTTTACATTTCTGATTGTATTGGTATTGTAAGGAAGCCAAAGATAAAAACACTTTGGTAATTGTTCTCCTTATTAGTTAAAAAGTGCTCCACTCTTATTAAAGTGCTAGTGCAAACACCTATAACCTTCTGAAATTAAAATACACCCCTGAAAACAGTCAATACACTTTAAAACTTTCTGAAGAAAAACCTGTGAAAGTAAAAATGTTCTTCTTGCCATGTTAAAAGAAAAATGACTGGATCCAGTGCATAAGTTCTTAACTCCCATGAAAACTGCAAGCCAGCAAAAACTGTTCCCCGAGTGCTTTGTATTGTGTTATTTATTGTTACAGAAAGAATTTCTTTTCATTAGCTTATGCCTGGCAAGAAGACATCTTAAGCCACATCATCTGAGGGGAGGAGACAGTGAAGCGTGTGAGTCATAATTTTTGAATGCAAAAGGCTGGCATAAAATATAAAGCTGTTGAACAGGCAAAGCTGGCTCATTATTCTGCTGGTTTCACATGGCATTCCTTTCTTTCCCTCTCTTTTTCTTTGTGCCTTCACACTGTGAAAGATCAGTTGATTTTTCTTCCCAAAAGTTGCTGTAGAAATAGTTTTACTCATTTATTAAGAAAAATATAACTCCAACTGAAAATTCCATTGCTAAGAACTGTACCCCCACCTGTCTGTATGCAGACAACAGGCCTCATTTTTAATAGCACAATTCCTGAAAAGGATTTCTTTGGCTCCTTAGAGTGATAAAAGGATAAGACATATTTACTATCCACTGGTTCCTGGAAGACAGACATAATTCCTTGACAAGATGAGAAACTTGTATTCTATTTATTTCTAGCAGGACCTTGATGAGTCTGGATCGAAATTATGAAGAAATTATTGGCTCTGTAGAGAGCAAAAGGGAAGAACATTTGTCATGTATATACTGATTTGATTTAAGCAGTTATATACTCATAGGAATCTCCCTTTCATTTTTCAGAGTACAATGTATAGAAATACATTTTACAAGAAATTTATCACACAGATTAAGAATAATGATTTTCCTATTTTTAATAATAATTAGCATATGTCAGTATTATTTACACAGCCTTACACACACTACCAGTGCAGCTACCCCCGTTCTGTTGCCCCCCCAGGCTGAGCATCATGTGCTATGTTGTGTCATTTTAAAGACACCAGCAATGGATGGAGCCACATTTGGAAATGCACCAAGGACAGATGGAGCTGCACCATATGAATCTCACAGACCCACAAGTAAAGTAGAAAGTATGTTTAGATTGCAGTAATTCTGTATTATTTAAAGGGTTCAAATTGTGCACGACTTTTGTTCCTTTGGGATGGCAGGAGAAAGAAAGGACTTAATGGTAATTCTATTTTCTGTTTCTGTTTCTATTCCAATGACTTTGAGCTCCATATTGGCTGTTTTGTCTTCTGGTGTTTTCCTGCATTCTCTACTGCTTTGTTAAAGGAATGTTTTTGTTGTTTACTAGCTAAACCTAGTTTCTCTTGAAGGAAATAAAGCCTGTTCTTTCTTACCACTGAACAGGCTGGTTCATAGATTATGAATGAGTGACAAGTCCCATCTGGTAAGTCCTAATTTTCTGCCTGGTGTGTGAGGAAGTTCTGATGCTGGACCTAAGACTGCTCCAACCCATGTTTATCTGAGAACAGTGCAGAAATGTTTGTTTGCCAAAGAGTCCAGTCTTGATGATTTCTTCAGGAAAGTATTATTTATATTGTATTTTTAGATTCTCCTGCACACTGATGCTATGCTGTTTGCAAATAAGACACTGGAAAGATTTTTTTAATGAGGGACAATTAGAAGAGTGTTGGTTTGTTTAGCAAGGCAAAATGAAGGCTGAAAGAAGAAAAGACTGCTGCCTATAAATAATCGAGGAGGCAAGAAGCACAGCACTAGTGAAGAAGGGCATTCGTGCAAGGTACTGAACACTATTTGCATAGGAGCAAAAAGGTCTAAAGGGGTGCCACTATGTATGGATAGACTGGAAATTTGACAAGACATTCATTTAGGCAGGCAAGCCTACAGCAGCCTCCCAATGGGAATGGCAGCTATGAAAAAAACAAGCTGTATTTGTGATTATGCTGAAAACATGTATGTGAAGGGCGTTTGGGGTGGTGCATGGATAGCAAGGAGTGAACCTCAGCAACCAGTGGGTCTCTGCTAATTCCACATTCACTGAGAAAGGTGTGCCAGTGAAATGGTGCACGAGACAGCTGTAGGAAGTGGTGGCTGAGATTTCATGAGACCCACAGGCTGTAGCAACAGGAGAAACTCAAGAATCATGAAAAGGATCCACAAGTTTCCCAGCTGCACTCGAGTAAGTATCCTCTGCATTTACTGCGTCACACAAAAAGCATGTTTACTGCTGACATCTCCATGTCAACACCAGGTGAAAAATGAATCTTCCAGTGAAAAAGGGTCAGGGCACACTCCTACTGAGCAGCTGCAGCAAGACGTGTGATCAACCAGGCACTATTGCTCTACTTGCCTGTAAAGGAGGTAAAAGCCTCTTAATTTGAAGAAGGCTGTCAGGAGGAACAGGAAGGTGAGGGCAAGAGGACATAATCTTTAAGCTATGCTAGGGGACATTAAGGTTGGATATTAGGATGAATTTCTTCACAGAAGGAATGATTAGCCACTGGAACGTGCTGCCCGGGGAGGTGGCGGAGTCACCATCCCTGGAGGTGTTAAAGACTGGACGTGGCACTCAGTGCCACGGTCTGGTTGGTAATACGGTGTTCAGCCATAGGTTGGACTCCATCATCTCAGAGGTGTTTTCCAAACAAATTCTTTGACAAGGGCAGCCACGGCCGGATGGACTGCGGGCACGCAACACAAGGAAGCCCTGGGCGGCAGGGCCGCGGACAGGCCCAGACGCAGAACCCGCAGCGCGCTCACGAGCCCGACCGCGGCTCCAAGGCCGCCACCGCGGGCTCCTCCCTTCGCCCCGGCGGGCGCGCGCGCACTGCTGCCGGATTGGGCGGCGCACCTGTCAATCAGCGCCCGCGTGCAGGCACCGCCCCTTCTTCCCGTCGTGCCTGCGCGCGGCGGGCGCTGAATTCAAATCCTGGTAGCGGTTGGGGCGGAGGTTCGGCCGCTCGCGGGCGGCCCTGGAGAGCGGACCCTGCGCGGGCACCGGCACGGCGATGGACCCGTTCACCGAGGTGAGGGCACAGCCTGGCCCGGCCACCCCGGGTCGTCAGCTGGGGAGGGGGCGCAGCCGGGGAGGCGGCGAGCTGTCAGTGTCGGGGACCGCGGGGGGCACGGGACAGGGAAGGGGCCGGTTGGGGTCCGAAGGGAAGGGAGCTGCTCCTTGCGCCGCGCTCTCGGGACGGGATAATTGCTCCTGGCTGAGCGCTGTAAGCGCCACCCTCGTCCCCGCTCGCCGGGGGATCTGGGGGCTTGCAGCGACCCTCTCTTTCTGTGCAGCGGGCAGACCCTCGCTGCCCCGCCCCGCCTTGCTCCTGCCGGTGCCTCCGCTTCTGGAGCCGGCCGGGGTGTGTCAGGTCCTGCCGGGAGAGGACAGAGCACGGGTGATTGGCGCAAGGATTTGCGGAGGAGAGGCCCTTTCCCAGGCCGGGAGTTTGCCTTTCGTGCGCGTCTGGCAGATAAGATATCCGTCGGGGACGGAAGGGAGCCCGGCAGCAGACGGGAGCGCTGCTGACACTCTGTGCCTGCCATACCTAAAGGTCGGATCATAAGTCTGTCCAAAGCGGACCCCATGTGATAAAAAATGCATCTTATTTGGCACGATTGCCACCTGCGATTGGTCGCTTTCTTTGGCAGGCACAGAAGAAAAAAAAAAAAGGGCTGTTGGTTGTTAGGGCGAATTTGCTCTGTGTGTGCTTACATTTTAGAGGCAAAGTTGTGGTAAAATGAGGAATTGAACACCTTGAATATGTATGAAGGTTGAAAGTTTCTTAGAGATACTATGCTGAGCTCTGATTTCATGTCAGAGGTGTAGTTTTAAAGCTATCTTGCGACTGCTTTGAGAAATGTCATAGAAAAAAGGGCCTTCAATCCACAGCCTGCGTAAATAAAGCCTGAGCTACTTGAAAAAAAATTCAAATCAGATACACTGATGAAATAATCTCTCCTCCCCTTGTAAGCAATCTGTTTATCAAACTGACATTCTTTAGGTAATTTGAGTGCCTGAAAAAGGTGACTGCACATATCTGATTTTTAAAAAATGAACATAAGGTGTTGATCTGAGCAGAGTGTTACGCCAAGGCAGTCCTACCCTACCCCCATGTAAAGTCTTGCGAAGTGTAAACATCGAAAACCTCCTTCCTTAATTGGTAGTGAGTGACATGATCCAGCTTGTCTTAAATAAACTTCAAGTCCGGACTACTGAATCAAGTTTAAAATGGTTTTGCATGCTGGGAGAGATTCCAACCTGTACACACCCTTCTTGTACGTAGCTGACTTTGAAATGCTTTGAAAATGACCAACTGTGTGGCCACTCCCCAGAGTAAACTTGGTTCAAGTGTTAGCCACTATTGAAGAGTGTGTAAAAAGTCACCTTATCAAGAATATTTCTGCTGTGGAGGACATTCCACTGTTGTGTGAAGTTCTGACCAATATTAGTGTCCTAGTATTGAAGTTTAGTAACTTTTCCCAAAGTTCTATGAAAAGAAAGCATTTTACCATGTATTTTAAAGTATGTTCTGTGGTTTGTGTTGCTATTTTTTTTTCTTTTAATATAACCTTCCTCTAGTTCAACTGTTTTCAAAAAATCTTTGTCTACACATTACCATACTCTGTTACTTGAGGGGACATGGTGAGGCACTGTAAGTGTTGAATATGTAAAACATAATAATTTGAGCCTTAATTGGACGAAGCATACTGTTAATTCAGTGTCTGCTGATCACTTTGCAGTAGCAAATTTTGTCCGTGTCTCAATGAATTTAAGCTCAAATCTTGGTGTAAGATTCAGTGGAATGCTTTCAAAAGCTGTTCTGAAATAAGGTTTCTTTTGGTTAATCTTGTAAAAAGAAAAGCTGATAACCTTCTGAATCTCAAAAACTGATGATCTTCTGAATCTCAACTAAATTATTAATACAGATCACACTGAGGAGATGGTACAGTGGGTACTTTCCCAGGATCACAATGAACATGCTATTTGTGACTCTGTTAATAGATTTTATAGATAGATTCATGATTTTATAACTCAACTTTCTTGCACAGAAGGATTTATGCTTGCTACTATGGGATGTTAGAAATAGTCTAGGTTATTTTGTACTTTGAAGTAGTTTTTACCAGTCATAGAGGCAAGCATGGTTTCCTAGCATGGAGGATGGGCAAAGAAAAATAAGCAATGCAGTTGTTTGGGGAAAATTTGCAAATGTGACGTTTGAAGTTAACTGTTCCTTCAATTGCTCCCTTTGCTCTATTCTGCTAGTAAAGCAGGGTAGTTAGAACAAATTCCTGTAATCATATCTGGGCCTAAGTATCTTCTCTAATAGGTACTTTAAAACATACTTTTGAAAAACTGAAGTTGCCCATTAACATTTGAAGTGGGAAGGTTTTTTTTCTGATTTTTAGAAAGTGCTTTTGTAGCACAGTAATCCTCTGACTTTGAGTTCGTAGTCCTCAGCTTAATGTAATAGAATAGGTAATGTCTCAGGCTCATTGTGTGATTCTTGGGGCTGTTCTGTGCAGGGTCAGGAGTTGGACTTCTAGTGGGTCCCTTCCAACTCAGTATATTTTAGGATTTTAAACTTCTGTGATACTCAGAAACTTTGTCATCAGAACAATTGGAGAATGTACTTGTAGAAAATACCCTGTTGATGAACTTGGGAAGTAAGCCTCAAGTTGTGGAGCGTGGCTTACTCATCGTGTGTAACAGCACCGTTGGAATTATGGCAGTTGAATGGAAAATTTGAGATGCAAGAAGCCAATAGGAGCTGGAGCTGAACAACAGAGGCATGCATTCTTGGGAAGTGACATCTCATGTAACAACTGAAACTCTATTTTGCTCAACTAACAAAACAGAAAGCAATGTACCTCTATTTGAATAGAACTGTAAGAATACTGTTATAAGATATATTCAACTTTTTGCAAGAAGAGCTGTTAATTTAAATTGCCTTTAGGATTTTTTTGATGTGGGTTTTACATGTGCTTTGTATCTCTGCATTTTGGAAATAAAGAAAGTTGACTTGTGGAAACTACTAGCATGGAACCTGCATTGAAGGTATTCATGGCATTTCATGCGTTTTGTTTTTGGGATTTTTTTCCAAATTCCTCCTCTTCTGTGAAAGTTAGCAAAGCTGAGATTTGCTTTCACAAAAAAACTGTTGAGATTGACATTCTATTTGTCCTGTGTTGCCCTACAATGGAACATTGTTTAAGACTTCAGCCTTAGACAGTTAAAAATGTGAAATGTATATTTAATTGGTGTGCGACAGGACAGATAATGGCTGGCACAGTTCTCACAATAATTTATGTGCCACCAAACAAGTGCAGTTTATATGCTTCCCTTTTAAGGCCATTAGTTCAATTGCACAATTTCTTGTCTCAACCTTAAAACCTAGATCAAAAGAGTCATTAAGTATCCTTTAGATGTGATGAAACTGAGTGGTAATGACTTACAAATGCTATATTTAAAACAAACAAACCACAACCTATTTTTAAACTTGAGTATTGTAAGGAATCACTTTGTACTAGTGTAGAACATTTACTAAAACAGCTATTTTATACTCAATATAATAAGGGTACTCAAATTTCCAATGGGTATGTAATGAAAAAGAATATTATATAGCTTAATTGTATCTCTTCATATGTTTTTCTGTATAGAGATATCTTAATAAAACCATACTGTAGCTAGGTATAATATCAGTCTATTCTTAAAATTTAAGCTTGAGCCAAAGAAATTCACCTTTTGATTTAGATAGTGTAATAGCAATTTTTTTTTTAATATTGACAGCCACACTTTTATTTGTTGAACACTTTTATGACCTCGTGACAATTGCTTCAATGTTTATTTTGTTAGAGGGCTAGTGCCAGTCAGGTGACTTGGCAAGATGCTTTAGCAATGTGTCAGAAAACCCTGCTAGCAAGACTTGACAGATCAAGACTGTCATGTGATGATCCAGGACAAAAAGAAAAAATTACTTTCAAACATTTCTGATGGGAGCCCCTCTTCTTTAATTTTGCCATTGTTTGTGTCTCTAGCCTGATTTTCGTTCAGCACCAAGCTGGTTGGAGACAATAGTTGATTTAATGACTGAAATTTGGAACCTACTGGCTATCTATGCTAAACAGAATTCCATCATCTTGTACTCTGAGCCGTTACCAATTAACACACTGCAATGTCTGCTAACACATGACTTATTGACCACTCAGAAACTCCTCGAAAGAACCCGTGCCAGGCGAGAGAACCTGCAGAGGAAAATGGCAGAGCGGCCGAAGATGGGGGTGAGACCCACAATGCAGACCAAGAGGGCCAGAGAGCCTTTGGCAGAAACTGGTAACCAGGCACCTCTTCCCAGTGATGAAGGTATTTTGTGGCATGTTTAATGAAGATTGTTTTGATACCAGTCCCATCTTTTTTTCCAAAGGGGAAGTGAAAACACTGGGCATGTATCTTAAACTAAATGGTGATGGATGCAGTTTCCTGACCACTAGGACTAGCTCATGTTTAGCTGGCCCTTAGAGCACACAGGCCAAGTCATTAGTAAGCTGTTTAGAAATAATTACATAATGCCAAGGGGAGTGTCTTGTGCTTGGTAGATTTGGGAAGGGCATTTTTTGGGAACCATATCAGGTTCCCAAATCATAGCTTTATTTGTACTACAATTTTGTGTTGTCGGAAAATATTTTTGGTTGTTTGAATACTGATTTGTTTGAATACTCTCACCTGTCCAGTAAAACCTGATACAAAGCCATCACCATCAAAAAGGCTCTGCCCTAATGATACAGAGACTCAAGCTTCTAGTTCAGAGAATGTACAGCCAGGTCCTTCAAGTTCCACAAGCCATGATTCTCCTCAGATGATTTCAGAATCACACGAAACTGCTTCCAACAGAGCTTCATTGGTTCAGCCTCTTGAGAAAGTAAAACCAAACACGAAGTCAGAGACTCCTGTGGTCCTTTCAGTCAAAACACGTATGCAGAAGTTGGCAGAACAACGGCGCTGCTGGGATAGTGAGGGTATGTTTCACTTGCTAAGCACCATTGGTGTCTTGCAGTGTTTGCATTGATGATTATGTTGGCTAGAAGAAGATAATGTTGTGTGTGGGGAGGTTAATGTTTTCTTAAAGAATTCTAAGACAATACTAGGGCAGGTCTAAAATATTGAAGCTGTTATCTACAGCTTAATTTTAAACTTTTTTTGTCTCTACTAGTTTGATGCCTTGCTCCTCACAACACTGACATAAAATTAGTAAACTGCTTGATTAAAAATGTTTAATTTGCTTAGTCTCAATGCCTCCAGGGCTAGTAGTTTGATTCTGTTGATGGCAGGAACATTTAATTGTTGATAAACTCAATATATAGTATAATGCAAAAGATGCAACTATATCTCAATACATTTTATTAGCAAAATAAATGTGTTTTTTTTTTTTCCAGATCCTTCTGAATGTGTTCCTCTGTCTCCTCTCCAGTCAAAAGATCTGTCTGTTTCTCCACCTAAGCAGACATCCAATGCCCTGGCAAGTGAAACCCCTATTGGGAGAAGAGGCCGTTTAGCTAACCTTGCTGCTGCAATTGGTTCCTGGGAAGATGACCTAAGTCATCCATCTGCAAAGCAAAACAATGCACAAGAACAGCCTGGCACTACTTGTTTATCCAAATTGTCCACTACAAGTGGAGCATCTGCTAGAATCAATAGTAGCAGTGTAAAGCAGGAAGCTGCATCCTGTTCTCAAAGGCTTGTTGAGGTTTCTATTAATAAACCAGCAAACTCAAAGAGAGCGGTGAGTGTCTGATTTAGTTGCTGATTAAAAATTGATTTGATTATTGTATTGGGGTGGACAAATGTTAGCAGAGAACTGTTAAACCTGAATTTAAAGATTTGGTGTCAGCAGTCATACTCTATTTACAAGTTCTGCTTTATTGCAATCCCACATGCCCTTTTTTTAATAGTAGATCTGAAACAGCTTAGAATTCCTTTTATTGAGCCTTAAAGATGAGAGTACTTACATGTTTTGTTGATGTCAATGTACTTGATTGCTGCTCTTGACCATCAGAAGGGGGGCTTGTTACAGAGATACTGGGTTTCACTCTGTAACTTCATGTAGTTGATTGACTGAAATTGTGAATGTTATTGCTGTACGAAGAATCAATCAGAATGATGAAATAAGTAGTATCAGAACTTATTGTTCAATTTATGCAATTTCTGCAATGACAATATCTGCCGTGTGGGATAATACCTGAAATAGCTGGCAAGAGCACCTGGAATCAAATGCTGAAACAATTTGAAATATTGGATGAAAAAAAAGTCTATTAAAAGCTTAACATTTGTTCCTGGATTTTTCTTTTGTTGAAGGAATAGGTGTATTAGGTGATAGTATGCTAGGCAGAGTGCTTTCATTCTTTTTCCTCTTGAGAGAATAAGAACATGATTCTCATCTTTTTCTTTTCTTTTTCCCTTGTTTTAAGGATCCAAACAATTTTTTAACGCAATCTTCAATAATCACTGCTCCCTCTTCTAAAGAATCTGAAGTACAACAACGATCAACAGAGAATCCCTGCAGTCTTCGGAATACTGAAGAGCATACACAAACAGCAAAGTCAGCTTTGCCTCAACCAGTTCAGTCCAAAGCAGAGCCAGTCAAAGGAACACATGTGCAACTTGAACCTAAGGGTAAACCCACAACACCAGGTAGGCTGTTTTTTTGGCTTCAGTAAATATTCATTCAAATTAGGCCTATGTGTGCTGTGTTGAAAACAACATATTAGTTAAGAATTTAAGGTACCATACCAGATAATACCTGTTTCCAGCTGTTACTTGAATAAAATGCTGATGAGTTCTGTGATAATTATTGTAAGTTATACAGCTTCTGTATTTTGCAGGGGATGTTTTCTTGGACATGGTTTTAGTAACTCTTAAGAGCAAAAGCAGCCTGACATGTTAATTGAGATTATTCAAAATTTATTTCCGATTCTTGGGTACTATATGTATCCATTTGATGTAATGTTAAGAGCCTGCATATTTGTGAGAAATCAAAGCTTGGAGCCACATGGGTGCTCTAACTTTGCAGTGTCTTTATTTTCAGTGGTAGCACTGATGTCAAAACAAGTGAACATCCTCAGTTTTAAATTCAACTGCTTGTTGTGTCAGAAACCTGGATTAACAGCTTGAACTCTTAAAAATGATGGCCAGAAAAGCAAGTTTTATGTATGCTGACAGTAAAAGATAAGCTCAGTCAAGCAGGGTGGACGCCAAACAACATATCCTCCTCATGTACTAGAATGCTTGTTTCTGTGAAAGATATAATTGGGGCTGGTTGTAGAGGAAATTTGGAAAAGGCAAACCAGTTCAAATAACAGGTATATTACATGTGGACTCTAGTAAGAGAAGGATGTCTACTTGCTTTGATTTACTGTTTTATTAACATCACTGTTACGATTTGTGTTTCAGGTTCAGTTTGTATAAAGTATAATGCAGTAAGAGCTGTAAAGGAGACAGCTTAATTGTTTCAGTAGGAACCTTCCTCAGGATACAAAATTGCAGATTTCTTTAATTTTGAGTGTTTCGTTCAAGGCAAAACAATTGTTCTTGTAGGGAGATCTGGAATTAAGCCCTTCCTGGAACGCTTTGGGGAGCGCTGTCAAGAGCATAGCGCACGCAACCCTGCTACGAATACTCCAGGGTGCAGAACACCCATTGTTACCCCAAATACAAGGACAATCCAGGAGAGGCTTCTCAAACAAAATGAAAATTCCCCCACTGCCAGTTTAGCGCTTCAGCTTAAACAGGTATGACTTGTTACGTTCATAGCTAGCTTATAAGCTTGGGGAAGGTTATTACTGTTCTGTCCTTACCTGAGAAATCTGAAGTGTTGTGACATCTTAAAGTTGTCAGCTTTTCTCCCATTTCCATTCATTTGTTTAGGAACGTGAACGAGAACTTGCATGCCTTCGTGGCCGATTTGATAGGGGCAGTCTGTGGAGTGCAGAGAAAAGTGACAGTTCAAAGAGGAAGCTTCCAGAAGCTAAAATGGTAATGTGTTACCTCATCATCAAAATATGATACTTTGTATTCAACATATGTTAAAGCAATTCAGAGTTAGATGTGGAAATGTATATAAGGGATAAAAACCTATGCTTTGGGTGCGCCTGGGCTCTGCAAGACCACCTGTCAAGTGATTTGTATGATTATTAACAAATTATTAGTTTTTTTACCTTATGTAGAATCAACTAAGACAAGTGATACTGCTTTGAGCCAATTGATTTATTTACTTTTTGATGATGTTAAGTGTGGGAGGTTTTATGTTCTATAACTACAAAAGAGCTCCTCATGCAAACATTTAATATTTACTACTTCAGCTAAGTATCTTGGATAAATAAATAGAGTACTGGATAGGTAACCTCTTTCCTAGCAGATGTTAATGTATTTCTTTCTGGTAGTTTTTTAGTCACTTTTAACATTACCTCCTGAATGTGTTCTGTTTTTATTCTTGCCAGGAATGCCAATCTCAGGCTAGTCCAAAACATCCTCCTAGTTCAGATGCCTCTGCTCTTGGATCATCAGAAGACACATCAGCAGGTGACAGGCCAGCAAAGTCTCCCAGCGTGGAATCTTCGGGTGAGAACTGTCACAGTTTGCCTGTGACTAGTGCTGGACAAGAGCACTGCACTTGATATTCAAGAGCAGAGAAAGAGGCCAGTAACACTGATGTGTGGAACTGGACCTCTCCTCTGGTTACTGATTATCTTACCTAAATTTTCTTGTATGATAGTAGTACTCTGCACTCCTATACCACTTGGAAGGATAGCAAGGCAAGACTGTCTTTTTGTTTTTTAGTGGGTATACCTACGTTTCAAACTTTATTGGAGGTTAAGTGCAGGGAAGTGAATGAGAATTGTCAGTTACATATTAGTCTATACTGTACCTGAGGAACCAAATTTCCAGAAGAATCTAGTGGGAGGGATCTCTTCCCTTGTCAGTATCTCCTTTATGATATTAATTCTTATGGTAGGACACCTGAAAAGAATTGTGAGGTGCCCCTGGCATCCTTTTTGGTGCTTACTGAGTGGAAGAATCTTCAGCTCTCTGTGAAAAAGTGTGAACATAGTTAACACTCTTGGTAGACTGTTCACTTGAAAGATCTATCAAGTCCTTCTAGAAAAATTTGGTTTAAGTGCAGTGGTTTCTGTGTAGTGGATTTTTTTGTTTGTCTTTTTCAGATTTTGCCTCGTTGCTCTTGAATGTCTGCACTCTGCTATGGTTTCAGCATTGTTTCTTGTGATGTCAGTTCTCTGATTATAAGATAGAAGTCTAGATGCACAGGTTATATAGGGTATTCTAATTTTTTTTCAATGTGTGGCTAACTGGAATATTTCATCTAGTCATCTTTTTGTTAGTAAAACTTCTAAAATTCAGTAACTAAAATAAAGGCTAGACATAATACTTTTGTTTATAAACCCCTTAGATACTTCTAAATGTGAAGAGACTGATAAACCCAGTCCTCTGAAGATTGCTGAGTCAAAGAGCCCTGTAAAAGCAATGTCTGTCTCAAAACTTGAACATCTTGATGAGAAACCAAAAGGTTTGTATTGAGTAGACTCATATTAATGACTTAGCTCTCTATTGCCCCTTGTCTAGGGCAGTGTTAATACCCTTCAAGTCTGAAATATGAATTCACCATCCATCTGCTGATTCCCATGTGTTTTGTAATGAGATTTGTATAAAACAAATTAGAAAACTTCTACTATCATACATAACCCTTCTCTCTTGACATTCAAGTCTTCAAGGAATATTAAAAAGCTGGTATTAGAAGTTCATTGGGAAAGGACAGAAATGACTGCCCTACTGTTGGACTTGCAGTTAAGTTTCAGATGTATTTGAACTAAAAGGTTGAAATTTGTCTAAAATGTACATATTTTCATTCCCTTTCTGCATTGATTATGCAGTTTTTGTAAAAATAGTATATTAAAAATAGTATACTGTATATGCAAAAATAGTATGTTAAAATAGCCATAGTACTTCTAGGTTCTATATACCCAACTGCAAGAAGTGCTTTTTAATCAAGCTTGCTTGAGAAGCAAAAAGAGTTTGCTTCTGTTTGTTTAATGAGAGTCTTGATGCTACTAATATATTTTAAAATGTTACCCTTCAGATGACATATATGAAGGCAAAATGCATGTGGATGACGAGTTGAATAGCTCAAAAGTGATAAATGAGATTTTTGAAATTCTTCAAGAGCATGGTCCAGACATAGAAAAGATGAAGAAAGAAATGAGCATGATCCTGGAAGGTGAAAGTGATGAGGATGAGCAGGAAGAGTCACTGAACATTTCATCAATGTCTCTGTTAACCCCTCTAGTGGAATCTGTTGGTTCAGAGGTGAGAATTCAGGGAGGGTGGGGAAGGGCTTGTTTATCACACAGAGATGTCCAATTGACTTGTGAGCTGTGTTATTTTGTAGTATTAGGATATCTGGGAAATAAAGAAGTTACAAATGGTATTTTGCTAATGAAAGAATAATGAGTCAAATTTATTTTTCTCTGAAAATAGTGTAGCATATTGGATGCTCTGCTAAACAAGTGGTCTTCTGCTAAATCAAACCTGTTACTAGTACTAGTAACTAGACTTGCAGTGGCATACATGTACTCATTACTAGACTTGAAATGGTATACATGCATTCAGTGGAGTGACTGCTGATAAAAAATCTGAAGAGAAGTAATTATGTAGCTGTATTGATTTGGAAACTAAAGGTGGCATCTCATTCAGTTCAATAATCCGTTAGTGTCCTTAAATAAATAAACTTGCTCTATGTCCATATTTGTAAAATATCATCTGTTAAATAGTATTAAGCAAATTTACTGTTTATATGTAAAACAAGTAAAGGAGAGAGCAAACAGATTATTATGTGAACAGATATCTGTAATATAATGTTTTCTTTTCCTCAGGCCTTTGGTTCTCCTTCTAAGTCAACTGGGGAAGGTAGCAGTATCAGTGATGTCAGTCTGAAGTCTGAGAAGTTCCAAAGGACTAGAGTTCCCAGGGCAGAATCTGGAGACAGTATTGGCTCTATGTCGGAAGATCGCAACCTTCCTTACAGGTACTAAACACAACCCCCTACCCCTGATTCTGTAAGTGTTCAAGTTGAAACACTGGCTTCTTTAACTCTCCTAATGATGCATATTGCTCAAACTCAAACTACTAATTCAGCTTTTTTTGCAAGATCTCGGCCTTTATAAAAGATTGTGTAGTACTTTATGTTGCTTAAACTTAAAATCAGCTGATAGAATGCTTTCTTTGAAGCCATTTAGGCAAGTTGGAAAACTTCATTGTATAATACATGCCTATGTATATATTAAAAAGAGCTTGGCACACCTGTGAAATGTTTTGTGGTCTTTCCTTTTTTTAAGTGTCGATGCGTACAGATCGCAAAGATTTAAGGAAACTGATCGTCCTTCAATAAAGCAAATAATTGTTCGCAAAGAAGATGTTGCTTCCAAACTAGAAATGAGAAGAAATGGCCCATCTGATCAAGTAAACATCAAAAAGAAAATGCAGGTACCTATTATGCTTCTTAAAATCCTTTTTCTAATCTACTGTTTCCAAATTTAATTGCTCCTGTGAATGTCCAGGACATTAACATACTGCTTAGAACTGCAAAATTAGGTTGTTAGGTTATTTATATTTAGCATAAATATCTAATGGAGGGGAATGATGATGCATAATTGGAACAGCTAATGCTTCTCTTAAAAGGATCATGTTATAGATTAAGTCTGGAGAGAACAAGCCATTATTTTGAGAAGGAGACAGAGAATCTGTGTGTTAGCACTGCCTTTGAATTAGGCAGAATTTGTAATTACCTACTTTCAGTAGGCAATATTCTGATCTTTCCTAGTGATTTGTTCACCTGTATTGCTGAATTTCTGGTTAGTGGTGCTTCCCCTGGTGAAGGGAAGACTAGATGGTGAATGGAACATACAATATTGGAGTCTTCCACTCCCCACCATACCTCTGAGATCAAAAAAAAAAGTCGTGCTGCAATGTTCTTTTGCCGAAGTAATGGTAAACTGCAAGGCTTTTGTAAATTGCTGTCTAAAGGATCTGATTTTCCTCTGAAGCATTGCCCCCAAAAATGCTGATCTTGAGACATTTCCTTGTTTGAACTCAACACTAAATCCCTCTTCTTGGTAATTATTTTTACTATTGGTTTACTCCAGGAACTGAACAATGAGATCAACATGCAACAGACAGTGATTTATCAAGCCAGTCAAGCTCTGAACTGCTGTTTTGATGAGGAACATGGAAAAGGGTCGCAAGAAGAAGCAGAAGCAGAGAGACTTCTTCTCTTTGCAAGTAGGTTTTTATACTCAAGTTTAATTCTTTGTAATGAATATTTCAACAGGGCTCATAATTTCTTCCCCACGCTTTTATTGTGTTACACTGTGGTCATTTATTAATAGTTCTTCACCTGGAAAAAAGAACAGCTCTTTTTTATAGGCAAGAGGACATTTTTAGTATCTTTCTTGACCCTTATATTCCTACCACACGGTAAAATGGTTAACAGTTAAGTTGCATTTTACATATTTAGGGCAGAAAAAAATTGTTCGGTACTTTTTGTTCTGTAGAACTATAATTAATTTCTTCGTGCAGCTGAGAAAAGAACTGCTTTATTGGAAGAATTGAATAAACTGAAGAGTGAGGGACTACATAATAAAAGAAATAAAGCTGCTTCTACATCGGCTGGATTTGCTCCCTCCAGGGGATCTGTTTCCATTTCAGAAATGCGTCTACCTCTAAAAGCAGATTTTGTCTGTGGTACAGTTCAAAAGCCAGGTAAAACTAGCAAACAAAAGCTTTATTTCTTTTCTCCTCCTTTCTCATTCTCCCAACATGTATTTCTGGTTCATTTTCCTTGAGTTTTGGTTTTTTCTTCTTCTGCTTTGATGTTCTCAGAAACCTAGGTGTAATGAAAATTTAGCTATTGCATTCAGTTCATCTGCTTCTGACTAATTTTTCAATGTTTCAGTGAAAGCTGATGTGTGGTTAAGCTGACAGACCCAAGGAGTATAAAGAACTAAGATTATCTGCTGATCTGACACACACTGGTTAGTGTAGGTCTGGCCTGAGATGCCCCAGGCAGTAAAGCAGTTGCTGTGAATCCTGTGGAGCCAATTTGACTAGTAGACACAGCATAAAGAAAATAAAATTGTTTTAAGATTAAGTTTATAAGCAAGTCTCAACTGTAACTCAATGTTTTAAGGAGGGTGAAACAGAGATGTGATTAATAGCAATGCAGTACTTGGGGGTTTATTTAGATACTTGGAGTCCTCTGGCTAACCAAACCATCTGATGTGTACTTACAGAAGCAGGAAATTACTACTATGTAATTATACTGAGATCTGGAGCAGAAAGCATGGTTGCAACTCCATTAGCAAGTACTGCCAGTTCCCTGAATGGAGATGCTCTTACTTTTACTACGACATTTACTATGTAAGTATAAAGAAACTCTTGAACCAGTTTAAACTCTGATAGTGGAGCATGCATAAAAACATTTAAAGTCTTAGTTATAAGAATGTCATATTCTGCAACAAAGTATGGAGAGATTTTGTGGTATAGCTATTTCCTTGTTCAAAAAATAGCTGGAAGGCACTTGTCAGAAGAGCAACCTAGATTTATTCAACCATCGATCAGCTATTTTCTCTCTTGCATTTTCTGCCTTTTGTTCTTTCCTGGAACACCTGCAATGACAGATGGATTGCTGTGCCTGAGATGTGTTTTTCTCTTTTGCAGCAACTAACATTTTATATAGCTATTTGGTTTTGGTATGTGGAAACATAGTGCTCTTACAACTATAAGTTCAACTCTCACATGTCAGCTAAAAAGGTATTCTGGGTTCAAATGGCTGTTTGTTAGTAAGTCTTCAAAATAAATAAACCAACTCTGTTTTTAAAGTTCAGTTGTACTGGAATTTTCACTTAAAGCTATTTACTCAACCCAGTCTGACAGGGGAGGGTGCAATCTGAGATATTCTAGATGCACATTATCTGCCCCTTGTCCTCCCCTCCCCTTTTCTTCTCTGAGTTCTGGAAAGTATTTTTAAATAGTAATACACTAAAATATTCCTGCTCCTTGGACAGTTAAAATGAGCAAAAGTAGGGAAGAAGTAAAAAGAGTAACTTAAAACCCAACAAAACCAACCAAAACAAACAAAAAAACCTCCCAAAACCCTGCCACAAACTAAAACAAAAGTCTTTTTGCTTCAATTTGTTTAACTTGTTTTTTCTTCTTCCCTTTTAGGCACGATGTGTCAAATGACTTTGAAATAAATATAGAAGTTTACAGCTGGGTATGTATCAGTTCCTCTCAAGAGAAGGTGTAAGGGAGAATGATGTGCTGTACTTTCTCAATACCTTCTTGCCTTACAGGTGCAGAGAAAGGAAATTACAAGTACTGATAAAAGGAAAAAGACAAATAAATCTAAGGTAAATGAAACGTGAAAATCAGTATGTAATGTTTCAACAGAAGGCGCACTAAGAAAACTGACTGATAGTCTTAGACAATCTGTTGCTTGCTTTGACTCCCTTCTTGGAACATCTGCCGTGACAGATGGATTATGCAGACCTACAGCAATTAGTAGATTGGACCTGCAGCACTTGGTTGAGTCTGAAATATATTGGTAGGGAAGCAGCCTTAGTAGTTCTGCAAAATGCTATGCTTTGCAGACCTTTATTTATTAGGTGTGGGGCCTCAAATACTGATTTATTGCCCTTTTTTCTCCACTTCAGTTAAACTATGCCAGTCAATATACCCTACCCTAGAGTTTGATTTGTCTTAAAGGTTTTATTGATCAACTAAAAACTCCTCTTTCTCCCCAGTATTAAGTGTAAGCACAAAATGCTTACTTTTTAAAGCAAACATTGTTTTAATAAGGGTGCTTATATCAAATGTTTGTGCTTTTTTAAGGATATGTAAAGATATGTAACCCTAAACAAGCCTTTCTGGATGTGGCTTGGGTTTTTTTGTGATGGTTTGTTTATTTTGGGTTGTTTTTGGGGGCGTGTGTGTGTATTTTTTTTCATTCTAATACAGCACACAGTGAATTAATGGCTTTGGGTCTGATTTCTTCCTTGACAAGATATCTGTCTCTTGGTAAAAACAAGCAACTTGAGTGTCTTTCAAAACAGTTGGAATGAGTACTTAAGTTCCATGTCTGCAAGCAGAAATAGGAAATTTCGTTATTCTTTGATTTGGCAAAGCCAAAAAGTGGAAGCCTCCCACAGTGAAAGCTTCCACCTATTCTCTAATAAAAGTTTCAAGTCCCAGAGTTTACTTCTCTCCTGTGCTGTAGTTTAAAGGAATTTTTACTTGAAACTGAATGATTTCGTGCTACTGTAGGAAGTTGCTGATACGAAGTTATAGGTTTGCCAATGGCATCCTATATCTGCTTTTTGAAAAGCTGCTTAGACTTGTCTTTCAGCCTCAATAGGAGTACATAATTCCAGTTTGTGTTTAATATACAGTCTCACTTAAACTTTATAGATCATTATTTTCAAATTAAAATCTTAACAGCAGTCTATTGAACATATCCATACTTTTATTGTTAACTCTAACCTTTAGTTAAGCATATGTAAATTTGAAATCCCATTACATAGGTAAAAAGGCCTACTAAAATTGGTTTTCTGCTTTAACTTTTCTGCAGCAGTTATTTCTTTGCTATGTAGCATTTCTTTCACTGAGATATATTACGTCCAGTCAAAATCAAGACTTATTCATAGTAATGGGTACCCATTCAAATTTTGAGATAAGCCTTCAGTAAGCTGTCTAGTATTCATGCAAATGTGGTGGACAAATTCAGTAGCAAATGCATTTATCTTCTTGTCTTCTTTTGTAGGTTATTACTCCAAAGAGATTATTAACGTCTATTACCTCGGTAAGTATGAATGTAATATTGTAACAAGATCTGACTATGACTCCTTCCAAAGGCCATGTTCTCACAGATTAAGGCTGTGCCCATTATAGGTTCTTTCTGTTCCTTACGTAAGGCTCTATAAATTGTCCAGTTTTCTGCCAAATTTTTCAGTCATCAGCTCAAGAAACAGCTGTTACATATGTAATGCTGGAAATATGCATTTATTTGGACTTTCTTTTTGATTTTCTTTTCTATTTAATTGGGTTTTTAGAAGTAGTTCAAATCTAATTTCTTTTTACCTTGGCTTTGTCTTCAGTAGAAACTGTCAGAAGTACTTTTTCACTAAGCTTTTATTTCTTTCTCTTTTTCTAGAAAAGCAGCCTTCTTACTCCAGGTAAGTAAAGTCTAAACATCTTATGCCAGGATGAATAATCTACACTTGCTGTCAAAACTGCTATATCAATAAATAATACTTGGTAACAGATGACAATTTGTGAGTAATAAACACTAAGTTTTCTAGCCCAGAAACTGGCCCTGTGCTTATTATGTTACCATTACGTTCAATGGAAGATACCTTTACAAAATCACAACTAAAATCTGGTATCAGATACCCACGGTTTACATTTTTTTTCCTGAAAGTATTTATTCAAACTAATTTAATGATTTTTAAAGTAGAGAACTAGAGTCAGCTGTCAACAAAGTAATACAGAATAATTTGAAAATATGAACAGATCCTGAAATATTGCTTGTGTGTAGTGTTTTGTATATATATTTATTTATAAAAACATGTATAAACTTGTTTATATATTTCTGACTCTTGACAGGGGAAAACAGCACCTCTATGTGTTTTTCTAAATATATAAAAATGTTATACACTTACCTGACTAAAGTATGAGATACTTGAGACAGCTTTAGTAGAAATTGCAGCAATAAGGAGCTCATGAACTAAATCTGGAATGTGAGGGATCTCAGTGAGATTCCTGAGTTACAGTGTGTGTTTCTCATTATGTAAGTGCAATGGAAAGGCGTACAAATTTGGGAAGATTGCAGTGTGTCACTTGAGAAGAGGTTAAGTGATAGAAAAGCCACATTCCTACTGCAGGGCATGTGTGTTTTGTAGAGTGCCCCAGCATGCTCTCCGTCCCCCTGATACTTAAAATGCTTTATTTTCTCCTTTGTGGATGTTTTCAAACCTTGTTTCTGAAAGAAAAGATCTGCTGAGGAGGAATGGTATGTGTCAAGATTCCCTCTGAATGCACTGCTGGGCTGCACTGGAAAGAGTGCTTCTCCTGGAGTACCAAGTAGGGCATGCATACAGTAGTGCAAATAAAGTACTTTTTTTAAAGCCTTGCAGCATCCTGATTGTGTGTTTTGTTACGACTTCACTTTAACTTTTCTCCACAGCCATGGCCAGTCCAGGTGGCCCCAATGCCATACGCAGTACGAATTTCATCCTTGTTGGATCCCACAAGTTATCCCTGTCTTCTGTAGGAAATACCAAATTTGCACTGGACAAGGTAATAGAAATTATTGGTTACTAATCCAAAGGTAATTGTATACTACTAGAAAAATGAATGAGTCTGGGTTTACTTTTCAGGTGGAAGTACCATCCTAGAAATGAAACATATGTATTGGTTTATAGATATGTTGTTTATAGAGATTAAAAATTTTTGCATAATTGTTACTTACATATAATGTCATATAAATTAAATGTAATTTTGATATAAACAGGGAGACTTACATTACTATGCCAGATGCTCTTTCATTTCTGTAGCTCACTATAAGGTATGGTTATGCAAAGATAATGAAGGAATTTGATTACTGATTTGCTTTCACTGACAAAAAATTGATGTATGCATTTGGCATCTCTATATGTGGTCTTCATATTTGTTCTTCCTAGTCTTGCAGTTATCACTAAAGAAGGCATTAAGTGTGTTCTAATGATAATGAAGTATTTGAATTTTTCTGCACTTAATTGACCTAAAAAATGCCATTTGAATATATTTAGGAGCATGAGTTTTTCCTTTCATAACCTAATTAAATTTGTAGACGCAAATTATATTAAGTTTTTTTGGAGAGCTCTTATTGAGTTTTATGCCATTAGTTCCTTGTCTAAACAGAATGTTTATTGGCTTTTGCTATGAGAAGTTTAAAAAATACATTCTTACGTTCATTGTAATCTCTAACCTTGTAATATCTAATAGCTAAAACCTATTTTAATAGGTGTTTATGCCAGAAGCTATCCTAAGCTAGTTTATATTAATTCAAATGTTACTACAGTTTATGGTAGTACTAAATAACAGCTTTAGCTACCCAAACAGCAGCATAAGAATAATTTTCTTTTTTGGCTAATCAAGTCTTATAGTGATGATAGTATTATTGCAATATCAGCTTCTGATGAAAGATGAGAAAACAAGAACTAGTTGTGTTTGTGTATAAGCCTTAAAACAAAATATCTCAATAATCCCCACTTGCATTTTAGAAGTTTTACTTTTTGTAGATAGAAGCAGATTCCTGTACTGAAGCAGCTGGCGGAATGTAATGATTAAATTGTGCTGTTGTGTATGTGAATTTCAGAAGTAGCAGCTTTGGTTCTTCAGCATAAATGCTCCTCTTAACCAGAACTGCATGTAGAAGTCTTTGTGTATAGCTTCCTTATTGGAAACCCCTTGTTCTTGGAGTTAATGGAGTCAGCTTTTGCATTATATTCAGCAGTTTAGGTTTGGACTTCATTGGTTTGCATTGTATGACAGGACACTGGACTGGACCAGTGAAATATAGCAAAAGCACAATATTCAAAAAGAATGCCGGGGAAACTATCACTTGGTTAATTTTTTGCAGATGCATTCTTACAGTTATCTGGCAAAAAGGGGAATTCTTATTCATGAATTATTTAGGTTTTTTTGTTAAATTACTACCTCAGTAAGATTTTAGTTTTGACTTGGCCTATGGCTGTACCAAACAGCTGCTTTTTAACTTGCTTCGTGTATTTCTAATATGGAACAAACTCATGCCACAGTGGGTTTTTTTGAGTGTCATTCCTCTCTTTTACATATATACTCTTAAAATTCAGGGTATAAAGGACCAAAATACACTCATGTATAACTGTGTCCTTTTTTCTTCTAGACCATAACTTTACACTAATTGCATTAAGCATGTTTCTTTTTTCCCCTAGATAAATTTTGAAGGGGAGGAAAAAGAACTGTTGGGCTATATGTTCCAGGACAAGGTTGCTATGACCCTTTAGTTTTCTAACTTAAAGTAGGAAAATGCTTTCTAGTGCATGTTGCTTATTTCTGCCTGGCCTTTTTTGCAGCTTGTTTTTTCACTCTTCTGAGAAAATGATTACAAAGATTTACTAACTAAACACAAGATGTTAGAAGTCTTTAAGACTTGCAGAATTCTACCCCTTGTCTTTCACAATAATAAGCATGCTGCTAGAACTCAGTTATTTAGGTTGCCTAGGGATTTTCCTTAATTAGCATGTTTCTCTTGTCTTCCTAGATCATTAGAGGAGGGTCTTTCTTGGTTCAGAACAAATCAATGTGTTTCTTAAAGATTTCTAGTCAGGAAATTTGAGCCAGCTTCTTGATGAACTACACAGAACATAGAATCAGCTGCTGTGATGATAAGAGAATCAGAGAAAAATGTCTGGCACCCTTCATGTTGGTTCAGGTCAACTTGTTGCTGCTGAAGAAAATGAAAATCTCTCAGGACCTAAACAATCCTGCTTCTTATTCTAACCTTGTTCTGGCAAGACATATCAAGATGTTTGGTTTTTTAAGCAAAAAGTTTTGAAAATACTAAACATGTCAAAAAATGAGGTCCTTATTTGTACACAAATGTGCATTTAAAATATTTTGCTTGGTGTTTATGTTTTTGGCTTTAGAAATTATGTGAATTGATATCCTTAACAGAAATAATTTGTCTTTAACCTATGAAAATAGTTTTATCTAGTTAATAGTTTACTTGAGTCCTGCAGAAGAAAGTGTTTTGGATGAGTTTTCTTGTTTTCTCTCAAAATTAAGCAAGTGAGAATTTTAGTACCTATCATCTCCTATTTTTAATCAAAAGTCTCCTAAGAAACCAGTTTTTTCAAATGCTTAAATTCTCTTGAGACCTTTTACAGGTAATCTTCTATGACAGTAAGCTGTGTTCCTATGGCAAATACCTGAATGACCACACCAGAATGCAAGATAGTCTAGTTATGGGCTTTAGTTTTATTTTCATCTACCTGGATATTTGTCAAACTGCTTTCTTGCCATCACCTTTAACCCTTTGAAAGAGATATATTGTTAACTAGAACTCAGTATTTTCTCATTATGTGTACAAGAAGGTATTTTGAGACCTGCTTTACTAATTAGTAATGGTGTTGTACTGTGCTGTGTTTGTTATACAACCTCTTTGCTTTGCCTGTCACACAGTTCCTCACTGGTAAACTTGATTGGATTCTTCTCTTCTGATGTAAAGCTTAAAGAGGATGCAAAACTCATAAACTTGAAGTGGGGAATGGCCAAGCATCCTCGAGGCCCTCATTCAGAAATGGGTTTTACTGTGCTTTATTAGGATTATATGCCAGTATTCCCTGGCGTAGCATGTAGAAGTATAGTTGTCTTTGCTGATAAGTTGCATCAGTCCTGCATTTTTTATTTTTGTTATGTGGAAATGTTTTACTATTTTTTGCTTCTCAAGCGGTCATGCAGACTCCTACCTAATGCTTAGAATTTTTCTGTGCTATACTGTTCCTGTTGAGTACAGGAGCAAGCCATGCATGCTCTGTTGAGCTGAACTGATATGTGAAAATTATTTGATCACCTGCTTTTGCGTGTGTTTCTTATGTCTGGGAGGAATCTGCGGGATGTCTGCAATTCAAAGGTGATCCATTTCTAACCACAACACTTATTTTGGTGTTCTGCAGGACTCACTGAGGCCCACAGATGAACACTTTTAACTACTGAGGGTTACTCCTGTTCATCTTAACTACTAGCAAAATTTAGTTCCATTTGATTGGCATTGATTCCATAGTTCTGAAAGCTATTTTGTTACTGCGTACACATGCCTGTGCCAGTTCTCTGGCAAACAGTTCTTTATTTGTATTTGAGTAGCAGCATCGACCTTCCTGGTTTTTCCAGTAATACAAAAGATGAGTGTTTCTGATTTTTTTGTCAATTTCTTTTCAGGATTCTTAGCACTGTTGCCTATTCAGATTAGCAATAAAATGTGATGTGTAGAATGCCATGCAGGTCACCATTTGCTTGTTGAATTAGCAGTTTGCCTCAGTTTCCTTGTGAAGGGGGAAAAAAAATGAAGGGATGTGATTTCAGGAGACTAGTCGAGGCAATGGGGCATTATGAATGGAGGGATTGGGCAAAGCTCAAAGACAGACCTTTGTTGCATACTCTTCCTCAAAATTCTTGACTCTCAAGTAACTGTTTAACTGACCTCTGGTACAGTAATGAAGTTAGTATTTTTTCTCCAGTGGCAAAAATAGGACTGGGAACCTTTTCTATTAGAAATTACTTAACACAGGTCTTTAACACCTTGAGTGCCAGTTGAGAGCTGTTTTCATTACTTTTCCCCTTACTAGGTTTTCTTTTATACAAAGATTTATCTGAGTAGGCACTACTACATCAGTATCTGCCAAAAATGCTTATGGTATCCAAGTACCATTCCTGTTTAAGCTCACTTTGATATTTTCCAAACAACTTGATGTCAAACTGAGACAGAAGCTTGAAAGATGTGGACTGGTGCCTTCTGTTGTTTCTAACCATGCTTGAAGAGCCTGTTTTTATAGCTAGAGTGCATGTTTATATATATGTCCTGATGAGCAAACTGATAACTAATTCTTGGAAAGCTTCTAAATGAACTTGAAACCAAAAGTGATTATTACTGTCTTGCTTGAGTCTGACTGCTTCTTTCTGGCTGAAGGTCCTAAAGAGCAAGACAATGCTAACATCTTGGTGCAGGTGACTTGCTTGAACTGGTAAGATTTAGTTGAGAGGTATCAAAATTAAATGATGGTTTTACATTTTGCAGGTTCCCTTTTTGTCTCCTTTGGAAGGTCATATATATCTGAAGTTGAAATGCCAAGTGGACTCATTGGTGGAGGAGAAAGGGTTCTTGGTAAGGTATTCACTGTATTCACTTCAAATTCCTGCCTTGGAAATTACAGGTCCTATTAAATATAGTATTTTTTTAATGTCACACCCAAGTTTGAAGATTAAATCTGGCTTGATTTTTTTTCCCATCTCTGAACCAGACCACAAATGTTTTTTAGTTTATCTTCTAAACATGTCTAAGTTAAGGCTACCTTTCAAGAGCTTCTGTATCTCTCTTCTAAGCACCTGTTTGTTATTTTCAACTTCAGTTAACCTTCTCTAAAATCTGTGATGTTAGATGAGATTTTAATTTCAATGGCAGAAAATTTTACAGGACTCTTTTTGTGTGTGTCTAACAAAAACAAAAGATTGTGTTTTTTCCACTGTGTTCACAGCCTTTCTAAATGACAAAGAAACAACAGTAATTTTTTTTTTGAGAAACATCTTGTGCCGCTCTCTCTAAAACTGGACCTAGAAAATACAGCTGATACTGTATTTGGCTTAGGAGCTGGAACTGTTGAAATGTCCACAAGATGGCAGTAAAAGTGCTGTGAAAATGAAACACTAACATTTACTGTTATTTTGGTGTTTCCAGAAATCACGATTTCTTTAGACTCTTTTCAAACACTGCTTTCTGTCTCCTTTCCCTTTACTTAATTGAAGTTGAACAGATTTCATTAGATGCAAACATTTAACATGCTTATGGTATTTGCTGTCCCATATTTCTGTGTACTAATTTGAGAAAGTCCATATTTGCTTCTACTATACAATATGTAAAACCTGAAGAATGATGTACATGCATACTGAAATTGTTCAGAGTAAGGGTTTGGAAACTCCCTGCACCACTGAAAATTATAATCTGAATTGTGAAGAGTGAGAATCACAAAACACTCATTAATTGGAAAAAAAGTTCTGTGTGTGTTCAAGAGGAATCAGGAATAGAAGTCAGATACTAAACTCCATTCCAGTACTAAGGAAATGGGGCTTGAAATTGACGAAATCCAGCATCCAATAAAAGAACTGCCAACACAAACATTTAAAAATCAATTCCTAATTTCCTTTGAACTGACTAAACCTTCTTGAGTGTGGCTCTTGAATAGCTCCATGTTTTTTAATCCTGATTTGTAAGTCAAAAATTACTCAAAAATCTAATAATAATAAATTGGTTTTTGAACATGTTTTGTCAACCATTCATACCTGTATATACTATAAATAACCCTTCTTTACCTTAAAATAATGGAAATGCTTGTTGCCATCAATGTGCAAATCTGGCAATTTTAAACAGCAATGCTAGGTGCCTTTTAGCAAAAGGCTGCAAACCTGAGAATGATAGAGTGACCTAATTTTCTATGCCATCTGGAAAATAAATACACTGTCCAAGTGAATCCTCTCTCAGTATAATTTTTTTTTCTTCTCTTTAATTTAGTCCTATGAAGGGTTGCACTTACAGAACCATTCTAGTAGAAAAATAGTCAAATACAGACCAAGCTCAAGGTACAAAGTTACCCCATTTAATTTTTTGTTTTTAAGACTATGTTTGAAGATGTCAGTGGATTTGGAGCATGGCATAGGCGCTGGTGTGTGCTGTCTGGAAATTGTATCTCCTATTGGACATACCCAGATGACGAGAAACGAAAGGTAATGCTGTTTTCTAAAGCTTAAGTCTAAAGTTCTCTAGTACCCTACACAAATATCTGTTCATTTTTAAGGACAGTAATGTTTAGGCTTTAGACTTGTAAAGCAGGGGATTCAAGTTCCTAAAGCTTCCTTGGGGAATGGAAGGGACTTGTCTTCATAAAGCTGACCTAAATCATGGTAAACTTAGAAACTGACTTACCTGTCTAGTAGGAAACGGGGAAAAGTGATGGAAGATCCATATTTAATTTCCCCTTTGGTCTTAAGGCCTTCCATTGTGCTCATCAAATCACTAATTATTTAATTGAAATTGATAGGACTTGTGCAACTTAATAAGCAGACTATCTAGTTGCCTTAAGTTTTAGACAAAATGATGACTAACACTTAATATGGTAAATATTAGAGGGGGCAGTCCTTGTGTATTGCAGAAGCATAGCTGTAATTATGGACTATCTTATTTGAAGTCCTTGTCTTCTTGCAGTTCCACACTGTAGCTGGAACTGGTGCTTCTTAAATGGTTCTCATAAGAAACTAAGTTCTTTTTGGGCTAATGAGACAAATCAGAGGTTCATCTGTCACTGAGGTGAACCTTTTGTCTCCTTAGTGTGTTCCTGCAGTGTACTAAAATGTTTCCAGGTTATTTTAAAGAACCTTAACTGCTTTCAAGAGGGTTTTTCTGTCTCACTGAAGTTGTCTACCATTAAACACTTTCTTGTTTAGTAGCAGAATATTTTCTTTCCCAAACTCCATGGCAAACTCTGGTCCTATTAGGACTTCTATGCCAATCCAGATGCCTGAGTTTAGTTTCTTCCCTGCTAACGGAGGAAGACCATATGCTGATAGTTGACATTGCCAAAATGTATCAATGTACTTTCTTTCCTTGCCAGGAGAGAGGGGAAAATCTCTGCCTACTGTAAGACAAGATAGTAAAAAAAAAAAATATTAAGTTAAGCAAGAAGAAGTTTGCTGTTTTGCTTTTGTCTGCAAGAAAGAAGCTTTGGTTTGTTCTCCAGATTATGTTCTGGAAAATCTTCTAGACTTGTTTCACTATTTTTCAGAGTGTCAGCTGTATTTTGGTGATCTACAGAAATATTAAACTTACTATATGCATCCCCTTGCCCCTACTATATCTGTTCCTACTATATCATGCTGAGATAGAGGTCACCCAGAAATATCAGTATTAGGCCATGATTACTTTAAATCATGGGATGTTTTTTAAATAAATTTCTTACAGCTGTGCATATATCACCTTTTTTTATGGAGTAGCTGACTGAGGGAAGGTATGTTCACTTAATATCATCTAAGTTGTTAAAGCATGTGCTGTTCAGAGTTACTCTTGATTGCAGTGTTCTTGACTGATGAACTGATTTCACTTTCAGCATCCTTTGGGCCGGATAAACTTGGCTAACTGCACTAATCATCAGATTGAACCAGCCAACAGGGAGTTCTGTGCCCGTCCCAACACTTTTGAACTAATAACTGTCCGACCTCAGAGAGAAGATGACCGTGAGACTCTCGTCAGCCAATGCAGAGACACACTCTGTGTTACAAAGTGAGTGCATAAAATCATGGAGGTTGTGGGAGGGTATTTTACTTCATGTGATAGTTTTAGTAACTTAGGAGCTTTACAACTTTGTCATAATGATGCAAAGGTCATTTAAATGCAAAGATATTGGGTGGCACTTGAACTGTTTTGTTTACTTTTAGTCCTAACTGCTTTCTAGAAGTGGAAATGCCAGGTGGCTTGGTAGCAGGATTGTGAAATGTTTGACTTAATTTTTAACTCTGCTATTTGGGCTTCTATGGTTGATCAGCTTGACATTTGTCACAATAACAAATTGGAGGTGGAGAATAATCCATGGGGTTCCTTGTCTTCTAGGAACTGGCTGTCTGCTGATACTAAAGAAGAGCGTAACCTTTGGATGCAAAAGCTCAACCAAGTCCTCATTGACCTTCGCATGTGGCAGCCTGATGCCTGCTACAAACCTACTGGAAAGCTTTAAACTTGGGAAGGGAAATAGACAAGAGAGGAATTTAAAGGAAAATGGGGGAAGACCTTTGGGTCACTTATGCTTTAAGTTTGAGAGAGTATTTAACATTATACAGGACTACATTATGCAGTATTTTTATTTCACTTAAAAAATTTTAAAACCTTTTTACTTCCTAGTTTAGAGTATGCTAGGAAGCAATTAGCTGTTTCTAAATGTGCAAAATATTTATATAACTCCTTTTTTGGAAGTCTCCTAGCTAGGTGCATTCTCTTCTTTAAACAACTAAATTATTGCAGGAAATCACACTTCAGGGCAGGAAGTGGGGCACTAGCTAGTGAAAGACAAGCTTTCTAGATAACTCAGCTCCCTGAAAGAAACAATAGTTCAAAATACTCTTAACAAGAATGCTGCTGAAGCATGAGATTTAATGTTGTAGCATTTGTTGGGGTTCTGATCAGGCATAAAAGTAACTAGTCCATTTTATTCTACAGCGTGCAGAATTTATAATTTTGCTTGTACAGCATCCTTGTGGTCAGAACAAGACATGCACAACATATTCATACTACTTTTGCAATTTCTTATAGAAACTAGTATGGGTAAGTGCATGGCATGTACATTATGTGATTTGCAGGTGTGGAATTAAGTACGCAGTATATTGCACTTTGATAGAAATGGAAGGTCTTGAATATTTTTGTTAGGACTGTTATATAAAAAATAATCAGACAGAAAAATTTAGGTTTAGGGTTGTATACATCAGTATTTCCTGAGCCTTGTGGTTTTTACAAGCTAGAATTCTCTTTTTGAGAACCAGGAATAGGCTAATAGGTTGTAAAATAGGTTGCCCTTTTTTTGTTTTGTTTAATAATATGACTTTACAAAGCTGCTATGTGCCAACTAATACTCTACTGGCTGAAAGAACGGGTCTTTCTCCCCTTGATAGACATGTCCATAAATGCATATAAGAGCAGTACTTCAGACCCATCATGAAAATGGCAACATTTCTCAGTTAAAACTTGCAGTTTTCACAGCTTCTGACTGAGCATATTGAAATACCAGCTCATTACTTCACTAGGAACGCAGTAGTGGAAAACTTATGATTGCTATTGCTGTTATATATTCACACTCAAAACACTAAATTCTGTTACCTTATACTGTTTTCATCCTGCCCCTTTTGTACTTGCTTTTAAATCTCATTTTCTGATGTCTTTAAAAATTTCCAAACTATGTATTGAGATTTATTTTATCCATTTAAAATAAAAGGTAAAACCCTTCCTGCTTTTTTCATAATGTCCTGTATGTTTTTGAGATACTAATTTGTAGGCTGAAGAAAAGCTGGACTCCACACAGTGTTTGAGGAAGGATTCTATTCTGTACATGTATCCCAGAATTCCACTTGATAATGTGAAGCCTTGGATGTAGCTAGCTAAGTTTTGTAATGGGTGGCCAGATTGTCAGTGTGCAGCAGCTCATCAAATATGAAGAGGAGAGATGGTTCTTTTTTTTTTATGACAGAGACATGGCACCAGAATAACACAACATGGACAGTGCAGGAACAAATTTCAGCAGTGGATGTGTGGTAGGCTGTCTTTTTAAACTCCCAAGTGAGTGCTAAAAATCATTAATTTTTGAATTATGAAATAAGTCCACAGAAAGGTGTTAAGAACAGAACTGGATGATATTGAAGGAAACACTTTTATTTAGGCTAATTGGACTACTTATCTCTTGTAGAAACCAATCTGTGTTTGTTCATTGCCCAAGAAGAAGCTCTCCTCATGAAGGAAAAGATATAAAATGCAACAAGTGACATTAAGTTGGAAAAGCTGACCTGTGTGGTGACTTCTGGGCACAAGCTATGAGTGGTGAGGACATGGGCTCCTGCAGCCGGGAGAAGCATGGGATGCAAGCTTAGCAGCAAGCCTGTGCTTCCAGCTTTCCTGGCTGGCACTGCTGGTGCTGCTTCCTCCCCTCCCATGTTCCTCTGCTCTTTCAAGGCTTCGCAGTGAAAGTTTGCAATAATGGTTACATAGTTTTTCTGGTTTTGGAGCAGATCATTTGTGAAGATGCCAGACTGAATTCAAATAGCTTCAGGTAGGTTTAGATGTTCTATACCTCAAAAAGAGTTCCTACTGTCTGATTTCAAGCAAAACTTTAAGTTTTGTAAAAACCGTTTGCAGAGTAACATCAAAAGAACCTTCCCATGTGCAGTGTGCTGGACCCAGCCAGTGACATAATACCTTCTGTATTAATTCACATGCTCTGACTCTCCCCAAAAAAGACCTTGACAGACCATTCCTTCTAGAACTACATACTGCTAATAAACTTTGAGTTGTATAGAATTATAATTAGCTTTCCAAGAGAAACTTTTTTTCCTGTTTCTCTTTTCCCTGTGCATTTTTCAGCTTCAACCAATCTAAGCACCAGGAGACAGTTAACCTAATGGAATAGACTAGAATTCACAGTTTGTCACTGCTTAAGCATAAATAAGCTTTTTCAGCAGTGTTTTTTAAATATAGGATATATATTTTTAGAGTGGTTATGGGTAAGTGATTGATGGTTGGGGGTGCAGATCTTCAGCTGTCTTTTGCATTTGAAATAATAGAGAGACTTGGTGGTTGTAAAAGCTGATGGCTTAATAGTCCCAAAATTCATTTTTCTTTGCAGATAGATAGTTACTGCATTAGTTATGTATCAGGTTTCTGCATGCCGCCGGGTTTGGAGGTGCAGAGGCTCACCTTGAGGCACAAGGGAATGCTTTGGGTAGTGTGCCTTCAGCCAGGGGCAAGCCCATTCCTTGGTGTCTTTCAGAGACCCTGTATCCAGCATGGAGCAATTGTACTGGGCAAACCTTTGAGAGGGCTTTGCTTTGGGATTTGGCTATGGAGGTTTCAGGTTGCCTTTAAAAAGATGTTCTAATTTTATAAGAAACCTTTTTTTCTCTATTGTTCAGAAATTCAGTAAGTTCACAAGTAAGAAAGTCTGTAAGAGAAAAATGTTTTTCTCTGGGCAATGAAGCTTATTTTAGCTGAGAAAATTTCAGTTTTACTACTTTGTAAAACTCCTAATTGGTGTTATTAAATCCCAACCTCAAATGAAATACAATAATTTGCAAAGAAATTGCCTTGAAAATTAGGCTTCCAAACATGACTCCCTTCCCCCTCTTAATTGCTACACTTCTGTGTGTTGATGTAGAGAAAATAATCTGATATTCTGTAATTATTGCCTGTGCTGTATTTGGGCTGTAGTAAAAACATGTGAATGCACTTGATTCTGTCCTTGTGTTGTATTTAATGAAAGATAAGAGTCCTGTATAGGTAATACAAAAATAGGAGGCGCTTTACCTGGCCAGGGTACATGGAATGTTATGTTGTTTGAAGAGAATTTCTACAGGAAGCAGGGAGATTTCCTTCTAATGCTAAATAGTCTTCCCCAGGTGTGCCTCTCTGGAGCTGAAACTATTCCTTGGGAGACTGCATGTTTTGGTAACATCTAAATGCCTTGAATTAATTGGGGCCTTATTAACAAGTATCATTCAGTTAAGGAATGTATTCCCTTCTGGTTTCCTAAAGTAGGTGACTTGAATATTTACTTAAGTGCTAGCAGTCATCCCAAAGGAATTTCTATCTTAATTTCTGTCTTAATATCTTAATAAAAGACCCAGCATTGACTGTGCTGTATAAAAAGAATCAGGATCTAGGAAAGCAATAATACATGCTTCATTCAAAATAGTATTAGCAAAGTCATCCCCTGCCTGTTCAAAATGCTGAGTGGGTGCATGTCCTACAGCCAGGCCTTGTCCTTGGGTTTGGACCGCAGCCCAAGAGCTGCCTCATGTGTGACACAGCCTTGTGCAAGGGCTGTGCTCAGAACAAGAAGCAGAGGAACTCTACCTAAGCTTTGGGCTGTTGGGGTGGGTTTTAGTCATGTCATGTTAATGCTATTTACTGGATTCTTTTCCACCCGTAATTAATGCCATTTTATGCTCTCTGATCTGTCCATCCTTAGTAAGGTTGTGAGTAGGGTAGAGTTGTCTCTAATTTTTAAATATTTCTTTATTTTGCTAAGAGCATTGGATAGCTGGTGAAAAAACACAGTAATTCTCCATCTTCAAGTCTGGCTATGAAGTAAGGATTGCCCAGTATTTTCAGTAATTCCCTTAGCCATGT
The DNA here is from genome assembly GCA_013399835.1 of Leptocoma aspasia. Classification (NCBI taxonomy): domain Eukaryota; kingdom Metazoa; phylum Chordata; class Aves; order Passeriformes; family Nectariniidae; genus Leptocoma; species Leptocoma aspasia. The sequence goes on along the minus strand of VXAX01007367.1, from coordinate 413,129 downwards.
CTGTAAAAGACATAGGACTGGGCATATTATATTTCTTAGGAAGCAAAAAAGAGCAAAGATACGTTACAGGTTGAAAAAGCAACCTGCTTTAAATACATCAAGTGTTCTCAACTTAATATCTTACTAATGGGGGAAGAGAACCTGTGCTCAGTCAGCCTGTGCTGATGCTGCCAGGCACATCAAAATTGTAGTGCCTTGTTATTCCTGGCACACTTTAATAAGCAAATAACAGCTAAATAATGTATTGACAGTCAAGGCAATTACATACACACAATTTATAGTAACATAATGAGTTTAGGTTCCCCCCCTCTCCTTTTGGGATCAGATTAACTGTTGAAACACTGCAAATAGAAAGCCTAGTGTCGTTCTGCAGAAGAAAAAAAATTACGTAGGGGTAGGAGCTTGCTATATATGGAAAAAGGAAATAGGGATTTTCAAATTAGTACAATAAATGGTCTAGCTGGCACCTATCCTTTGATTTTTATTTTTTTAGCTCCACAGAAAAAACACAGCCTACTTGTGCAGATGAGATGCAAACTGAAAAGAATGCTCTTGTGTTATGTCCACTGCTACTGGCTCTGATAACTTCCCCTCCCTCCTTTTTTCGTGTGTGTCTTTAATCATCTTGACTCGTGGAAGTGCCACCATAAATCGCGTGAGGTTTCCAGCAGTTTGGAAGTCAGTGTCCGCCTTGATCTTTGAATATGGCTTCAATCTGGTCGTTGAATGGATTCTCCTTGCCAAGCACTTGAGGCCACTCATGTAGCGCCTTCTGCCAGGTAATGCCTGTTCCAAGGGCTGCAGCAATCTGCAAACCACAAATGCTATCAATTGCTTGTACCTCTACAATGCAGTCATTTCATGCCAGAGTTTAGAAGACCCCGCCATAAGGCAGACTGCCCAGAATATTCATGGACTGTATGTAACCTCTAACCAAAGGAAATACCCCATTCCAGCTGCTTGAGCAGGGCAAAATCCTTCTGAACAGTGAAAATAGGGTGAGGGCCATGTATCTGCAACTCCCTGACCCGCCATTTGTCTAATGATAGTCTGTCTCCAACCATTTCCTGATGCCTATGGTGTCTAGTCCATAAACTGCTATTTAAAAGCCCTGAAGTCTGATTTTTATTTTTTTTCTTCTGTGAAACATTTTGAAAGTATGTCAAAAGCACTGCCTGGGTATAATGCATAAAACTCTTGCAAGTCCACAGGAATTCATGCTCCCAAATGCCGTTGGTACTTCTAATAAATGTTCTCTGTGCTCTCCCGGGAGGAAACCACAGGTGTTGAGGAAAAAGAGGCCCAATTATTTCTAGTTTCATAACTAACTGAGTCTGATGCTCTAAGTTTGCACCTGCTACTGGGTTGTCTTCAGAGTTTTTTTCCCATGAGACCTTCAGAAATGGTAGTATAGCTTTTCTCCTCAGTATCAGCCTCCTTCCAGCTTTCAGAGAGTTTTTTGCCCTGGAAAGTTATGTACCAAAGCGAAATGTTATCTGCTCTATTGCCAGGGAAAACATCAGTGGTAGCAGAAAGGGGCAGAGAGAAAAGCCTGAGTCTCCCTTGTCCAAGTTTTTACACCCTTCTAAGGCATTATTATTATTATACTCCTGACCTGCAGTAATGTTTGGCCTATATGGGAACTTTATTTTCAACCCAAACTTTTCAACACACATTGATTGCAATTATGAGGTTTAAATAAGGCTAACAAAGCATTTTTTTTTTTTTAAGGGCCAAGGTGGGTTTATGAAATCAAACTATTTGAGTACTGTTGTTTTAGAGTTTGGGAAGATACTGGAGCCTGTGGGGAATTTTTATGGGCTACTTTTCTTAATCCTGTGCTTTAAAAGAAGCTCTAATGATGGGCTGGAAGACAAAAATCTTTCTTTTATTTAAGGGGTAATATACAGAGAGTAACATTTGTGGGGTGGAGGCTCTTAGACTCTGATTACTCAAAATCTTGTTAAGCTAATGAAAGAATTGGGACAGGGAAGAGGGATAGTGGAGAGTTGTTTGTTAGAGGGTTTTCTCCTGGGTGCAGTTTCTATTGTGTCCAAACGTTATTCTGGGACACCCTATGGCAGCCAGAAGGCTGACACCCGTCCCTGTCAGAGTGGGTCCATTCTGGCATGGTAGACTCCAAACCTCCTTCACAAACCTCTCTAAGCCTTCCATGTGTTTTTTTAGCAGGATAGGTGGGGCTTGTTAAGTGGTTGGGTGGGTGGGTGGTTGGTTTAAAAAACCCTACTGTCTTTGCATGGTACACCCTTTGCAAAGGTATCACTGGAGGTACGGTCTACATTGTTCAGACTAATGCTGACTCTAATTTAAGGTATATGTGCTTAGACTGCCCTAAATTGAATTAGGTTCTGTGCACACATAATTTCTTGATGTCCCAATGATTTCAATAATTAATTCTGGATGAGTAGTTTAGCACAGAGAAGGGTTTGTGACTATGGATATTGCTTTCTTGCAGGTCTTTTTTAAATTCCAAAATTCTTGTACTTTGAGACGTGGTATAATTTTTATAAGCTTTGCAATTTTTTTTTTTTTGTTGTTGTGAAGATGACAACCCCTAAGCAAGTTTTTATAAGGAAGTATTACCCATTCCTCACAGAGCTCTGGGTGACTGCAGCTGCGAGGCAGCTGTAATTTTTCAGCAGCTTCTTGCTATCTGTTTTCACCTTCTGCACCAAGCAGGTGATAGGCATGATTCTCAGCAAAGTGTAAATACCCAACTCATCTGATATGCGTCACTTCAGCTTTCCTCTTTATTTCTGGCTGGAATGTGCTTTGCTGTGACTTAAGGAATAAAAAGGGAGAAGCTAATCACACTCAAGCTGTGCTTTCCTGCCTGTACATAAACATTAAGAATCTTCCAAGCGTCTCAGGTTCCAGTTTGTGGTGCTCAGGGCTTTCGCATTCTCCCTGGAAACATCGTAAAAGCAAGACATGAAGGTGTTTATGCAGGATCCTGTTGAAATGCATGGCCCTGTCATCCAAACAAAGCAATCGACTGTTCTAGAGGGAAGTGGTGTCCTTGAAGCCATCTGGCACTCACAAGGATTTGCAGTGAAATTTTGTAGTAAGGAGGAGATACTGAAGAAAATCCCTGGGCTCCTTCTATAGTCACTGGGAAGAGAAAGTCAGATTTTTTCTAAGGACAACCAAGCCGGACTTTGGGGAATGGTGTCTCAAAAACAGCTCTAGAGGGAACTTGGGAAGCCTGAGTGAATCACTTTGCTATTAGGTGTTAAAAGTGTGAATTTCCTCCACCTCCATCCTGAGCTCCGCATTTTGGAAAAAACTTTATTGAGGCAAGTTTTTGCTTTGAAACTTTACTGGAATGCAGCTATGCCAATTATGAGTGTTTTGTTTACTCCCTCCTGTTTTGCGACTTAAAAAAAAAACATGCAGGAAAACCCTTCTCCCACACGAAATTTACAGGAAGGGAATGTGGTTCTGGGCCCAGCTCAACAAATCAGTACTTGGTGTTTATCCCATCTTTCATGATTTTTTTGTATAAAATGTTTCCTGGAGTGGGGACCATGGGGGCCAGTTTTTCCTGCCTGAGTGCCTAACCTAGCCTTTCTCCAATGCATGAAAAACTGCACTAGCTCTGATGGGACAGGGCAAATGTGGCCTTTTTTCTTATTTTCTTTTCCTTCTCCTTGCAAGGTATGCAAGCTTTAGTTAGAAAAGTTAAATTCCCTCCCACATCCTTCCAGAATGTTTGGACCTCTGGACTCCTGGATACAAGTGCTGACACCTGCTTCTGCCATGTTTGTACCAACAGACAACTTTTTTTTTTTTTTTAATTAAAGACCCAGTTGATAAATAGCAGGTGAATTTCAGGGGCTGACAACAGACACCAGTTTATCCTGCCCATTGCTGTACCACAGTGATTTGGGATCACCTAGTGATCACACTTGCCAGCTCAACCTTGGGTTGAAAAGGGCACAGAGAGTGGCTCCTTCATCCCGAACTTCAAAATTTCTTTGCATTGAAGGCAAGAACTAAGGTGTTTATGCTTTCCTTGGAGTGCTTCTCAATTCAAAAATTGGGAAATATTTGTCAGGTGCTTCGATATCTACAGAGGGAAAATTCAGCAGAAATGCACCGGCTAGCTATCTTATCTGTTGTATTTATCAAGCTGCCTGTGAGGTGTGGGGAATAGCTGCAGGGATGGAAGTAAGAGCCTCTGTTCACTTGACAGGCTGCATGGAATCAATCCTCTCCCACTAGGTAGCTGTGTATGCTACAAAAACCATACCTGGCCAGAGGCATTCATGTCAGGAGAAAGTAAAACTTTAAATAAAACTTGTATGATGAGTGAGTGACTTGTTTATCATCTTCCTTAAGAATACTCTAAAATAGCAGTCTCTGCTCACACTTCCCCTTCTATTTATTAAGAGAGTTACTCTTTTGGGGCAGAGTGCTAAATCTCAGTCCAAATTTTGTTGTAATATGTTGATAACAGACTTCTCTAAAGGAAAAGAAAAATGGATTTACAATGGTGGATGTTTGGATAAGGCTAATTAATAAAACCTAGAAGGACAATAATTCACTTGAAGTGAGGCATATCTACAGCTAGCACCTTGACTGTAAGGGAAAATGTACCTATAAAAGCATTAACGTCATCCTAACAGCAGGAGGGAGAGATCATAACCACTGCAGGATGCCAGGTCCAGAGGGAGTGAAATACAGCAGTGCTTGACTGCATCCTGTAGCTCAGCACTCTGGGGGCTGCAAGCAGGTTTGTAGCTGCCCTTCAACGTCCTTTTGTAATTTCCTTGTGGCTTAGGAAGGATCCTGTTAAATATTTGCTGTGCTACCTTGCAGCTGCTGGTGAGATACTTGATGTGGGCAGGAGGCTGAATGAAAAGTTGTGATATGACAAGCCTGGCTCCCACTGTGGCTTGGTGCTGGGGGTTATAAGAAACCTCAGGCCAGCCTTAGGCCAGGGAAAGACAGGAAAATAAGGCAAAGAAAATAATCCAAAAGTTTCCATTGCACTCCAGACTTCGTATTGCAGTTTCCCCTGATAGCAGTGTTGGGAATGGGGTTCATTTCATCACTGTTCTCACTGTCATTTCATTTGCCAGGTTTTCTCTAGTTGCTTCCTTGCAAAAGGCCTGCAGCAAAAAATCAAGGCACTCTTTCTCCACATCCCCAGGCTGTGAGTTCATACTTTCATGCAGCTGTCTCCTGGTACTTGTATGGTAGACAGGCAGGAATTTCTGCTATGTAGGAGTCCCTCTTCAAATACAAGGATCTTTTAATTTGGCAAGGCTAAGCAAGGCACTGTATCTCCCTGAGTGACTAACATGGGTGTGAAAGATAGCACCTAAAGCATCTATTTTGCCTTTGAACTTCCCCCTGCAGGTCTCCCCTAGCTTAACTGACAGAACAGTCAATGGTGAAATGCTGGAATCCATCAGTGCTTGCAACTCACTCCCGTTGAAGTGCTTCTCCATTGACTGATCTTTCCCAGCGTGGAAAGTAGCATCACATTGGATCATATGGACACGGGGTTGTTGGAGTCAATACATGCAGGACATGTGTTTATATCACAACATAAAACTGGCCCATAAAATCCTCCCATGATTCTGAGCAAGGGGAGCTACCACTCATTCTGAGCAAGGGGAGGCACTGCCAGTGGCTGGGCAGTGTGGTGGAGTTTGGTTGCAAAGGAGACTGACTGCTGCTTTGCTCTGCACATGTGTTTGAAACCTTCAGGTAGTGTATAGAAAACTAACTGGCTTTGTTTGCAGCTGACTGCAGAACATGGTTGCTCCATGTGTTTTACAGGGTTGGAAAAAAACTAATTTGAAGTGAGCATGGTGGGAAACAGACAACCTCACACTAGATTATCAAATCCAAGCAAGGACTTACAGTGGAGCAGCTGCTTCTCCTTCCCTTTTTTTTATTTCTGTAATAAACAGACTGTAAACCTTCTCCTTCCACCTGTCCTAGGAGGTCAAGCAAGCATGTGAAAATGTAATAACATGTAGCTGCTGAGCATAAGCAATTTAAATGTGTAAATCAAAAAGAATCTTTGCTCCAGACTGTGACAGGCAAACCTGCAGTCTCAGAGGCTGCAGGGCAGCAGCAGGACTGGAGGGGACCTGTCTGGTTTCTGCAGTGCTGTCTTACTGTCCTGATCCTGCAAAACTCCCATGGGTGTTTGGGCAGGCAGCTGGCCAGCCTAAGTGGCAAGGATCAGTTTTTGTACTTTAAGACCTGTTTGGCCACAATACTGGTTAGTCAGAGAAAGAGGCAGAAGACCTTGCAGGAGTCAGAGCAGAGTGCAGCCATCAGAAATATTGGAGATATCGGCTCTGGGGCTACAGTCTGGGGCTACAGTCATTTAGATTGGCCAAAGAAGGCACCCTGGCTTGTATCAGTAATGGTGTGGCCAGCAAGGCCAGGGCAGTGATTGTCCTCCTTGATACTCAGCACTTGTGAGGCTGCACCTGAAATCCAGCGGTCAGTTTTGGGCCCCTCTCAACAAGAAAGACTTTGAGGTGCTGGAGCTTGTCCAGAGAAAAGCAACAGAGCTGGGGAAGGGTGTGGAGCACAAGGCTGATGAGGAGCAGCTGAGGGAACAGAAGTTTTTTAGCCCAGAGAAAAGGAAGCTGAGGGGAGATCTTAGTGCTGTCTACAACCTAAAAAGATGTTGTGATGAGGTGGGGGTTGGTTTCTTCTTCCATGAAACAATTAATAGGACATAAGGAAATGGCCTCAAACTGCACTGCAGAGGGGTGAGACTGGATATTAGGAGAAATTATTTCAGGGAAAAGGTTGCCAAGGGAAGTGGCTGGAGGTATCCCTGGAGGTATTTAACATGTGCTGCTTTGGGACAGGGTTTACTGGTGGACCTGGCAGTGTTAGGTTAATGGTTGGCCTCCATGATCTTAGAGGCCTTTCCAACCTAAATGATTCTATGACTCTCTCTCCTTTAAAATAGACAGATTCCCCAAATCTGCACGCCAGCTGCATGCCTAGGGCAGCAATAGGCACTGGAATCCTACATGCTCCCACATCCCACCTGCTCCCGCCCATCTCCTGGGGATGGGTTTTTACCTGGCTGGGGTGGAAGCCATCGACTGGCTCGATCAGCTGCCAGGGCTCACCTCCCATCTTGCGCCACTCCTCAGCCGCTGCAAAGAGCACAAGCAGAGTGGTTTATCACCAGTGAGCACAGAGACGCCCGCCCAGAGATGTACACCCCTCCTCCTCAAAGCCTCGCCAGTATTTTTAAGCACACGACAGCTCCACGTGAAGATGATGATAATTCACATGGAGTTGTCAGAGCCTATAGTGTGTACAATCCCCTCTCCTTGGGGCAGTATTTAAGCCTTTATTGTTATTTCTTTTTTCCTCTGCGATATTTATGCAAGGAAGTGCTTTGAACATAAATGATCGTAAAACAATTCACTTTCCCTCCCAACTAAGATGGATGCTGTAGCAAGTAAAGCTGTAAATTATTTAATACCGATTTAATACTTTCGCATTTCCCATGTTAGTTGCAGCTTCAGCAGTGCAAAAGAAAAAGTAGAGATAAAGAAAACAGTGCTTTTAGAGAAGGAGATCGTAACAGAATATTCACATGGGCAGAAGTCTGCATGAGCAGACTGTCATTTTTGGTTACTTATCTTCCGAGTGGTCTTTTTCAACTCCAACAAAATAACCTTTTGAATTATATAAGCGTGACATTCAATGCAAATGATGCTGTGCTGTAAGCCCTGGAGCCATTAGAGAAGTAAAAAGCTTTCTCTCTTCAAAAGGGCTGCAGAGTGATCAAACATGGGACTAGTAGATATGGCATTAACAGACTGTAAATTCAATAATTCCTTTCATAATGACAGATTAAGAATACTTAATAGCATTATGCAAGCATCCTGTCAGGAGGAAAATGTTCTCCATTCAAGCGCCACAGTTTGATCTAGGTTCACTGCTGGTTTTTGGACCCTGGCTATTGTGTCAAAAAATCGATGTCTGGGTTCCCATGCTAACTCTAATTCACAGAGAGGTGATATTCCTGCTTTGACCATAGAAACCCACTTGTGATGCTTCAGGCAATGCCCAAAGTAACCTGTTTCAAGACATGGGGCTTGTAGGTTTGTTTCAAATTTGCAGTATGTTGGGCATAACACATATTTACCCTAGATTACACCATGCAGTGCACACACAGATGTACAGTGAACTTACCTAACCCCTTATATATGATATTGTACATGGAGTACAAGGCTGTTTACTGTGTTTTACTTTGTAGAGAGACTACTGTTCCAGTGCCAGAAACAGCAGAGGAGGAAGTAAGATATGTAAAATTTGTATCAAGATAGGTCAATTTACACTATTATACCTGACCTCCAAAAATCCTAGAGCAGTCGAGCAAATACCCACCAGCTGAGTATGTCCAGAGTTTGTCTTAGAAATGCCTGTTGCCTTGGCTGGACTAGACTAGAGCTTCTTCCCATCCACACCAAGGAAAAGGCGTAACAAGCAACCCCCATCCCCCTCTTTATTGCACTGCTTCATAAAGGAAACACTAATTTCTTCAGTCAAGGTCAACATGTGAGCTTGAGTGTCCACCTAAATCTAGAATAAATACTAACATACTCAAATTTTACTCGGAGAAAAGTGGGAGCTGCTATGTACATATGTATGCCCAGCCCAGCCTGAAATCAATGTATTCAGTGTGTAACCACTGCTAAATATTTGATGTCAGGAGAGTTTAGGGGAGGATTTGTCGCTTGCTTCAGAAAGAGACCAGAAAAGTAGGTCAGCAGCCTTAGCTGGCTTTTGAGCACACTCACGATCTGACAGATTTCCTGATGGCAAGCTCGAATCCTTGGCTCCAGGGCTGCAGGAAATTTTGCAAAGTGTCTTTCAAAGCTGATGTTTGTATATGCATGTATATGCGTGTGATTTTGTTTACTTCATTTATTTAACACGATGTAATCAAGAACAGCAAATTATATTAAGATGTTTCCTTTTGTGAAAGCAAATAAATTAACTAAAGTTAGTAATTTAACTTATTAAAGTAATTTGCCTACCCAGCAGGTAGCTAATTCCAAATCCTAATGACTTGTTAAATATTAAGTAGCTGAGGCAAAAGCCTCCAGGAGACCTGGACACCCTTGAAACTCTACACTACAAGAATGAACTTGACAGTGGAGACCACCTCTCTGACAGAAACTTTTGGACAGAAAGACTGCCTCTCCAATCCTCACGTCTTTGCCTCCTCCTCCTCCTCCTCCATATGGTCTTCATGAGACCCAGAACCAGCTTCCTGAATTGGGTCATGTAGGATAAAATAAGTTTGTGAATTTTGATAGGATTTGGCTGCAAAAGGAGATTTTTTTTTAATAATCTTAGGTGCCATGGCAGCTTCATGCTTTCAAGGAGAGCCAAGCACTAATGGGGAGAAGTGTTAGAGAAGTAGATTTAAAAGTATTGACAGGGTGCTTCTGTCCTTTTGTGGCTTTGGATTTAGATGTCTGCATGCTGGGATTTAAAATACAGTATCCAAACAAAATTTTTCAAGAAGGACTACATGGAACTACCTCTCTATGTGAATACAAAAACAAGGAAATGCAGACCAAGCTTTTTTCCTAAGTATTATATACTATTTTTTGAATGTAAACATTCAGACTAGCTGGGAGAGGCCCCAAGGTGGTGAGGGCTGGAGCTCCTGCCCCATGAATGGAGGCTGAGGAGCAGGGATGGCTGATGAAAGATCTCCTTCCCAAGGCACTGCTCAGCCCAGAGGAGGCAGCATGAAGCCCAGTCAGTGATGAAGTAAACTACATCTCATGAAGACCACTTTGACCCCTGCAGGTATGCATCTCCAGCCTAGATAACCCACTATAAAAGCAATGCTCAAAAATCTTACGGAAAAAACCCCCAAATCTTACGGAACAATATGGTTGAGATTTCTTTTTTTTCTTCATCAGCCTGAGAAGCTGCAGTGGACAAGCAAGAGGCCTTCCTAGCAGAGGCACATCTGTTGTCCTTGTCACCTTGCTACCCAAGAGAAAGTGGCCAGTGTGCTGTGCATTACTGGGGTGGTGGGTGCTGGCAGCTGGGACCAGTGGGGAGACTGTGGTTCTCAAGGTGGTGGTGGGATCTTGTCTCAGGAAAGGTGCCTGGTTACCATGGAAGCCAGGAGAAGCTGGCATTAAGGATGCCTCCTTGGCAGCAGCCCTGAGAGCAGGGTCACCTAGGCCGGCTGACTATACTGCACTTCTCTTGGTACAGAGCCAAAATATGAGGAGCATATCAGCAGGCTAGAGCTTGAGTAAATGCTTTGTGAGAAAGACAGGGTAAAAAACAACTTACTTTGTCTCAGTGGGAAATCCATGTAGAAAATATCAAAGTTGGCAAATTTCTCAGATCTCGCTATTTCTTTCAGGACATTGGAAAGTTGTAACGCTCTCTGCAAAAATCAGACAATTTAATGACTGTTCATTGCTATTCATGTTGCTTTGTATGGATTCAGCTTTTGTCAATGATGTGCAGGCAGGAATTTGAAAGCTAATGTTGTCCTTTCTTCTGGGGGACCGGAGGTGAAATGGGGCTCTTCATCAGACCATGGACTTGCATAAGCACCACCAGCCTTTGGACTATGCAGTTCACCCTCACAGACTGCACCGAGCCCTCAGCTGATTTCGTAAGCTTATTACAGCATATGCTTACTTCACTGGAGACCTCTTTTAGTAGTGTCCCTACACTTATATAAATATTCCAATTTTCTCACTTTTGGAGCTCTTTCTTAAAGAAATGCAAAACTTTTCTATGAGAGAAATGTCCTTTTTTTCTATTATCCTTGCCACTACTAAGCTGGGGGTGATAATGCTCTCTGTGCAGACCAAATTCCACCCTTACTTTCAGAAGACTAAATTATCACCATTGAGCGTTTGCTTAACTGATACATCCAGTGTAATTTCTGCAGCCATAACAGAGATCAGGATCTCCTAAATATTTAAATTTTGCAGTTTGGATAATAACATAGACAATTAGTTTCAGACAGGGGCTCAGAATGATTAATTCATACCCTGCAGACATATGCATTGTTCATGGACAGAAGTTACATGTGCTCTATGTTCTCTATTGTTGGTATGAATATATAAGCTGCAATCCTGCAAAGGTTTAGGAATGTGTTTAATGGCCTTCTCCGAAGTCAAGAAGGACAGGGCATAAAATGAAATACATATGGAAGCTTTGGTGAAATTAAGGTCATATTTTGTTGTTTTAGTGAATGCAAACTTTAATATAACCATACACAGAGGCCACACCTTTGATAATATTTGGTTACTGGCTCCTTTTACATGGCTGACAGGGATTGCTGGGATTAAAAATCAGTTTGTACCATAAGAAAATAAGTGGCTGTTTTTATGTGTCATTCACTTTTGCAGCCAGATTTTTAGGGTGAGTTTTAAAACATCTCTGTTCTCTCTGTTCCCATTCCTGCACTGAGCCTGGATGCTCCCTGGTCGCACCATCTGGTGATTAAGTCCACAGAAATGTGTCTGAGGAAGATTAGCACAAATCCCGAATGAAAACAGGGTAAGACTCTTGCTCTCAGGACCTGATCCCACAGCCAGAAAAATCTACGCAGCTGGCTTGTCGTACCAACAGCTCACTTGATTCAAAAGTCTTTCCTTTCTTATCAGGCACATTTTCTTCTTAAAGAACATGAACCCGAACAGTTTTGTCTCAGGGAGATCACATCCCTGGAGCATAAATTTGGGTAGCTGAGAGGTTGTAACAGGAATACCTTTACAAATCCCTTAACTTGAGCATGCTGCCTCCCAGAGCCTGAGAGGCATTTGAAAGAGTAAGTGTGGATATTTCCACAACTTCTCCCGCCTTTGGAAGAAAAAAATGTTCTGACATCTTGCCTCTGAGGCAGTTGGGCTTCTCTCCTCAGACACAGGGCAGAGTGTCTGAGCATGGGGGTGGTCCCATTGCAGCCCCATAGAGACTTACCTTCGAGGTCAGATTCCTGAGGGTCTCATTGGGGGTCAGCCAGCCGCTGCAGGGGCTTACCTGGGCAGGCATGAGGAGAGGGGCTTTAGCAGCGGACCAAGATGAAAGGGGGGCTCCTAAGCTACAGGTGCAGACCTTACCTGGAGGCAGTCGAGGAAAGAGTAGAGTTGACTGTACGTGACATCCTTGTTCAGTTGTCCTGCAAAGCACAGAGAGCAAAATATCATGTGCCCGGTGGCCGAATGTGACTTCATTCTGCACATCTGTGCATTCCCGTGCCTTACACCCCTGGGTGGGAAGAGGCGCCCCAAGAGCCCCATTATACCCCCTACCCCCAGGGTACACTCCCACCACCAGAGCTGGGATGCAACAGAGGTGGCAGCATCAAGGCATCCTTCCTGCTAAGGTGCCCATGTCTCCACAGTGTGCAGAGCTGCACACCTGCTTTTCCCACATCCCTCTCCTGCCTTTCATAGGTGATTTGTCTCACATGTGGGGTTAGTCATCACAGTCTATGCCAACCTCCAAAGTGCATGACTGATATTTTCTCATTAACCCGTTTCTCACCCACCAAAGAAATGCAGGGTTTGCAAAGCTGAAGGGTGCCTGTATATACTCTGAGTTTTGCATTTACTTCACAGAGGTTGGCCTTAAAAGGGGGAAACAATTTTGCTGTCATGGAGGGAAGTGGATATGGTTGTGTGGGTGAGGAAATTCAAGCATCAAGCTAAGCACCCAGCTAACATTCCATAAAGTTCACTGTGCTATGCAATAGCCTGGCTTGCTGAGAAAATTATCAATTTTCTCAATGTTTTTCCTTCTTTGGTAGCTACAACTAAGATGGGAATTAAGTGGCCACATTCTTTTGTATTAGTTGTATTATTGTTTGTAGTACACTGATCATCCCACCAGGCTTTGGTACTTTTGCAGTACTGAAATAGCAATTTCTTATTGTTGTTTTTAGGAACTACAAAGTATAATCTCTCCCCAGTGAAATGGGCTTCTCAGGTTGCGTTGCAGTGGCTCCCTGATACCGATGTGTTTCCTGCCTTTCACACAGCAGTTCATCACCCAGCAGCAGTTCCAGCTGCCCAGGAAGCAAAAGGTGGGGAGTTCAAAGAGCTAGGAGCACTTCTGGCTATTTGGATGTCCCAGACTCCTGTAGCTGGAATCATCAGGCCCTGGGATGGGCTGTTGTGGGGACCAGGGATTTGGCTGGAAGACAGACTGATGTCTGGTCACGGCTGACTGGCAGCCAAATGGGGAAAACTGCTCACAGCCTGTTGGAGGATGTGCCAGAAGGGATCCCTTGCTGCAAAACATATTGCTTAGGATTAATTGGGCCCCTCCAAGGCAAATCAGCCCCTCTGAAAATTTTCCAACTGATCCTATAGTTAATCACTCCTGATTTGGCTATGTGTTGTCTGTGATAATTAGATACCTAGTTAGAGGAACTGTCGCTGTGATAAACATGCATTCAAGGGAAGAAATGGGTTTATGTGACCAAAAATTAATTATGACAGGTTTCCCCTGCCCTGAAAGGGGTAAGATTTTTCTCTTTTTTCTTTTTTTTTTTCATTGGTACTAGTATAGTGGTTATGAGAGAAAAATATAGAAATAGAAATGGGAAAGATGTGGGCCCATTGGTAATTACTAGGGAACCTTGGGGAAACCACAGCACAGCTGCAAGATGTGTTACCCAGTGGTTGCCAAAATCATCTGAAGTTGTAATCTACCATTTTAATGATGTGATTTAGCTTCTCTCTCTCTTTGCTGGTGAGAACTATTATGACAACAACTTCCTGCTTGTCAGATGCAGAAAAGATTCTTTTACTCCAATACAAGTAAGTATATGCTTTTGGTCTAGAAAGCCAAGGAGTGAATGGTCTGTTAATGGTCAGAGGTACTGTGCCATTCACACCCTGAGATGACAGGATCCCAAAGGCAGCCTGCAAATCTCTGAAAAAACATGCCCCAAAACACTTTACACTCTGAGGGAATGTCCCAAAACATGCCTGCACACAGCATGAGGTTTCAATAATCACATATAGCTAGTGTAGGAGGTGCCAGGCACCCAGCACTGGCAGAAAAATTTATTTCTCTAATATAAAAAAAGTATTTTGCAACCCTCTGACTTAATCTTCTGCCTTGGTCCACATCCAGTTTTACCACAACCTCTACCAGTCACTGAGTGTAAACCAAATGCCCATCTCCACCTGTAACAACAGTCAGGATGAAGTGCAGGCAGGCTGGCCACAATTTTGGGCCAAGAGTGAGGTAGAACAGCTTGTTTACACCACCACAACATATGTTGAGCCTGGTTTGGAGCTGGGTGGGTATGGCTGGTGGGAGAACCAGGCAGAAGAGAGGTCTAACCTGTCCTGCACTGGGAATGGTAAGAGCTGTCATTCCTACTTTTGCAGCACAGCCAATATCTGCCTCATATTCTCAGATTCTCAGATCTCCTCCACCCTGTCAGGTTTGCTCGAAGTCATCAATAGATTCATAGATTTTTTAAGGAGAGAAGCCAACATGAATGGACAGATAACCAGGAGGAACCTCACAACACCTCAAATTTACCTAGAGGATGGTATCTGTCATGCAGGTTATCCCAGAGGAAGCGACCATCTACCAAGCCTGTTAAAATCACATGGCTGCCATTTGGAAGATGGGAGTCCAGGTATCGCAGAGCTTGCACCACATTGGAGAGCATTTCTCTGGGTGTGGTCATGTGAGCCAGCGTGTCGCGTTCCCTAAAGAAGAGGATGACAACAAGACGTTGTGTCAGGAATGCTGTGTCCACAAAAGGGCACCTGAAACAGCATTGTTTTCTCTGTTTGCTGCTCTTCCACATTAAGTCAGCTGAATAAAACATTAGAAAAATGCTGTGATGTCTCTCACTTGTCATTGCCAAAACTGACATGATCTAAAAACCTCCCTCCCTCAGCGTACCCCTTCTCTCTGCTAAAAACAGACAAATTAATCCCTTTTTTATAGAGTGATCTCCTGTTGTGGGTTAACCCCAGTGGGCAGCTACGCATCACACAGCTGCTCACCTGCTTTCCTTCCTCCACTTCCTCCCCAGTGAGACAGGGGAAGAAGAGAGAGTGAAAGCAAGAAAACTTGGGGGTCAAGGTAAAAAACAAAACCAAAGCAGTTATTGTTCAATAAGTGAGGAAGAAGTAGAAGAGAGAAAGCAAGAAAAGACGTAATGCAAAACAAATCCCTCATCACAGCTGGGTGAAAGTAAGACTTCTTTCCCCATGGGCTCCTGTGCATACCTTACCTTCAACATGTTCTTTGATTATGCAAGGTAGGAATATCTAAGGTAGCTTTGTCTCTCACATGTCATACACCTCTTACTACAGCTCTCCGGGAGAGCGGGAGAGGGGTCTGGAGAAACGTGTGAGCCTGGAGAGAGGTGATACCTAAGATTATAATAGTGCATTGGGATACAGGAGCTGTGTCAGTGTTCCACATGGACTGAATGCCCACATTTTGTGACTCATTGTCAGGCGTGAACCTCTTCAATCCAGATTCCCCAGCTCAGTTAATCTTTGCCGTCTTGTATTTAGCTGTAAATGCTGCAGGAGTGTGAGGGGAAATTAAATCCTAAAGTTGAAATACATTTCAATTTATATAAGAAAAACAAACCGGCAAAAACACCCCAGGCTGCCTGGAGAACACTGCTCTAGTTATGTTATTATAGCAACCACTTTATTACAGAAAAAGCATTCACGCACTCTCCCACCTGAGAGCTATTGCTGTGCTCTCATGGTGCATGTGTCCATAACAGGGGCTGACAGCAAGAGGGGAACTCAGCCCTGAGAACGTTGTCCTATCCCATCAAGAGAGGATCCATCTACTTTGGGATGTAGTTTTCCTTCTGTCTTGGTGGTGTGGCTCAGCTGAACAAGGTGTTCAGAGAGAAAGGTCAAGAAGAAAGACAGGGGATGTCCTTCCAAGCAAGGTCACTGCACTAATGACCACCCTCTTTGTTTTAGTGGTTCCCACATGTGTTGTGGGATGTTGTCCTCTTACTTGTGCTCTTTGCTTGTAGAAAAGCAATCACCTTAGTGGCCAGAAGGCTCCATCCAGGTCCTTTCCATAGGAAAGCCTTTTCATCTCTTTGTTGGCTACCCAGTGGTAAGAGAAAGGCAAACTTGATGCTTGCAGTGCTGAGCAAGCTGCTGGTGAATTGGGTCAGATTCCTTGTCAGTGAACACCATAGAGGCAGGAGCTTTGCAAGGCATTGTTGTTCTGTCTTGAGGCATTCAAAATGTTCAGATTCAGAGGGGGGGAGTCGATGCTGAGTCCTGTGTGGGAGAACCATGTTCCCTTAGAAGGATTTGGGATTCTTCAGTGAGCTGCATTTTGCACACAAACTAATAATTGGGTGAGTTTCCTGGGCCCAGAAATTTATCTTAATGCAGTATGTGCTGCAGAAGTGTTTGAGACTTTCTAGTAGGGATAACTAAAAAACAGTATTAGGATTCAGGTTTATCCTTGTGACAGCCACCAAATCAAGCTACTTTTGAGATAAGACTGTGGATTTGCTCCGAAATTACTTCATTTTGCCTACAGGTGTTTCAGCGCTTGATTTCAAAATACTGGTCTGATGTAAGGCCTCTACCACAGGTAAACATGGCAACATAAGCAAAAATTAATATGACATTCATAATTCCACTTTCCTTTGTCATACAGTGTTGAAGTCATGCAGATATGTCAGTGTATTTCTTCACATTTCTTTTCTGTGCCAGGCTATGAAATTAAATCCAAACGAGAAGAAAGCAACCTTGTAGGCATGTTCAATTTTGGCTCTGCCATAAGGACTCCAAGGTGCCTGGGTGAACACCAGGGCCTGTTGTGGTACCCTCACCTCATTCCCCTGGGCTTGCCGCACAGGGCTGGTATGCCCAGGGCATGAGGGCTAGAGGTGTTGCCTGCTCACACACTGTTTTTAGGGCTGGAGGGGTGCAGCAGCTCTTTGGTGCTGATAGCCATACAATAAAGGGGCGCTATGCTCTTGCTGGCACTGGTGTCATTTTGTACAAGGTCCTTTCACGGTGGGTTGCTGCTCACCCTGCTTTGCTGCTGCCAACTTGCTGTTTGTTGCAGATAAGTTTGTTGCCATAAGTGCAGATGTGTGAAGGAGAGGCTGAAGAAATGGTGCCATACCCGAAATGCAACTAATACTTGCAATAACTGTACAGCATTTGAGATTTCTGGTGCTCATTATTTTCTTCTCTGATTTTTTTTTTTTTTGTTCTAGGTCTCTGTATCCCATATTTACACCTCAGTGGGCTGAGAGATACCATTGCCATCTGTCTCTATTTTTCTAACCCCCCTGTTTGAACATCACGGTGTGGAGACTCCAGGGAATGTGTAATACAGACTGCCAGTTTCATTATCCTTTCCCTCTATGAGCATCCACATTACTCATTGCCTTGCTCTTTGCATGGGATTAAATACCTGCATTTTAACAGTGCTTTGGGAAGAGCTGTGTCTCCAGTGTTGTCAGCACACCACCCTCTTCTGAAGCCAAAATACAGGATAAGGCCAGGAAGGTTGTACTACTGCAGTTTAGAGCTGTCCTTGAAGAGGTTTTTATTTGCCAAGCCCTAGGTTTGAAGTCAAGCCCATCAGATGCTCTGCATCCTCTGTACCCTCTGTAGGTACATCAGAGCCAGGGCAACTACACAGTAACTGGACACTGAAAAAAATCTCTCTCCGCTGTCCATCCCCCTCAATAGAAACAGCACGATGCTACAGAAGCTGTGGCATCTTTCCTTGCAGGAGTCACAGGGATCACTACAGACTCTTTTGATGCTGTGAATGTTTTGGAAGAAAACAGGTAGAAAACAGCAGTGAGAATTTGAGCAGACAAAAGTGTCTCTGCCAGATAGCGAATGCTGGGATGAAAAAATATCAGAGTTTCAAGCAAGCATTAAATACTGTTCTGGAAGGTTTTGGAATATATAAATGGGTGAGGCAAGGTCAAAAGCGTTTAAATTTCTGGAAAATTTCTTTTTATTTCAGATGAGTAGAAAGCAGTGTTAGAAACAGGGTAAGCAAAAGGAATAGCCTGCAGAATGAGGAATAAAACAGAGGAAAAAGAGGTGCTTTTAGCAAAGGCAGTGACACAGCAGAATTGAAATATATGCACAACAGAGCCTGGGCCAAGCCAGTGAGAAGACACCTTGAAAGTCTCCATGGCAGGAGCCATGGACTTCAGCATAGGTGAAATTCTTATTTTTTTTGTGGAGGGGGAAGTAGGGGCTTTATCATCCTGGCAATGGATGCAGTGACATCTCCATAAGCTTCCCAGTAAAGAGATCCCCAGGACAGCCTTGTCAGCAAGAACCAGGAAGCCTGTGACTGCTTTTCCCTCTCAGTCAGAGCATGGTAGCATTGCTTTTGAGGATTTGTGCATTTTTCCCCTAACAGGAGCAGGGTGCTGAGGGCAGATTTGGCAGTTCTGGGCAGTGGTGCAGAGAGAGCACAGGCACCATAGGGTGAAGGTTTAATGGGAGGTGATTTCTGCATGCTGCCTGCATGCAGCTAGGGTGAGGGTCATGCCAGGAAAGGACCTAAAAGGTGCCGCTGTGGCCCCCCTTCTGCCACAGCTGAGGGCACCCAGGTTCTGCAGTGCCGAGGAAAGCCCTGCCTGGCCTTTGGACGTCCTCATCTGGAGCACAACACCTGGCAAACAAATTCAACCCATGAACTGCCTGTTAAGCAGTTTTAGGACACCAAACCTCTGCTATTTTCATGGCTACATCTGACAGCCTGCATATAGCTCCCACTTCATTATACAATCTGCAGGTGAGAATTTTCAAAACCTTTGGAAGGAAACTTAGCTGAATGTGCAGCATTTATTAAAGTGAGTATTTTGAGAGGCTCTGAGTAAGTAAGATCAGTTTCTTCCACATACAAGAAAAGCTGAAGATCGACCATGGTGAAAATAATGCTGCACTAGCAACAGCACTCAGACCTCCTGCACAACCAAAACTGCAGTTTGGATGTGCTGTGCATTGGCCTGGCTGCAAGGTGTTTTCTGCCTTCCCACTACCAGGAGGAAGGGAAGCATCTAGCTAGTGACCTCGTGGTGTCCCTGTGAGCATTGTTAATGGGTAATACCAGAACTATTAGTTTTGAAAGCTTCAGTTCATTCTCCTGCAGAGCTTATGATGTGAGTAAAGCCAGAAAGACAAAACACCTCATCAGGAGAACACAGCAAAGAGTGCAGACAGCAGAGACAGGGTGAAAACAGACCTCAACTGGGGATTATGTTGTCATTCCTCAGAAATGATGAACCAGTCACGCTCTCCCTCCTGAGAGGAGGTGGCACACTGGGTGAGATGGATATACATGCTTTTAAACACTATTCCCCCCCTCCTGTTGTTATTATTAATTTCCTCTGCTAAGTTAGAAATAATTACTTTAGATATACCATTAGTCATTTTATGACTGGCGGAAGGAAGGAAGGAAGGAAGAAAATGAAAGAAAGAAAGAAAAGAAAGAAAGAAAGAAAGAGAAAGAAAGAAAGAAAGAAATGCAAGCTTCAAATGAGGACTGGTGGGTGCCTATGACAAATACAGGTAAGGAAACAACAAGTATTTTCAGCAGAAAATTAACAAAGAAGGACCAATAGCAAAGAAAAATGCCATTGTGGAGAAGCACAAAGTAGTGAGACACAAATGTCTAGGCAGTCAGCAGTACTCTAAAGAAGTGAAATTTATGCTACTATAAATGTTCATTTAGTTTAGACCTTACCCATTGCAGACATCATTCCCAATTGTAGCGTAGATAACTATGGCTGGATTGTCCAACAGCTGGTTTCTGGCCAAACTAAAAGATAAATATGGAGCTATGTTAATGGGGAAATACACTCCCAGTGTCTGAATCACACACCATGCTTGTGTGAGATCACATTTGGAAGTATCCTGCTTGGATATGGCCAGTACAAAAATGACTGTGCTCCTATGTTTGTGAGAGTTTTGCTGTTGTTGTTGTTGTTTTTTGTTTTGTTTAGTTTTGGTTTTGGGTTTTTTTTTTCACTCTAGTTTTATATTTTAATAACGTGACTTAAATGAAATTATTTTCACTTCTCCCTTTCACTGCTCATGGACTTGTCTTTTTCACTGTTTTTCCTGCTGGCTTTCCATTTTCTTTGTGTTATTCAGAAGCCAAATCAAATAATTTCACTTTGGGGCAAAGACATGAATCAAGATGGGAATTTTTGAATCAGAAATGGGAGAGGAAGTCTAGGTTTGGCTGACAACTAAATCTATGTTTAGAATTGAAGTCAAGATCAAATCAGGATGTGGTTTGAATCTCAGTGCTAGAGGGCAAGGATTCATTACTACTTTTTTCTGGAGGAGAGAAAAATAAATCCTTTAGGACACAAACTATATCAGTGTCAAGCAAACTAATCAAACCCAACTGACCCACAACCCACCCAAATTCATCTGAAAAGGAGAGTTGCAGCCTCTCACTACCCAGTAGCTACTCAGTTATATCCACATGGAAATACCAGTGGGCCTGCCCATGTCTATCTACATTGCTACATGCAGTTAAGGGGACCCAACACACAGATTTATGGAAAAGTTTAGTCTCTTCCCTAAAATCACTAGAAATGCTCTACTGGCTTAACAGAGCCAAATTCAAGGCCCTGGAGATGATGATATCCACACTTAAACTCAGTTTTTCTTCTGTTAATAATGTCTATACTACAAGAGGAACAGCCAGCACTTCAGAGCACACTGGTCAAGGGAAGCTGTGCTTTTTAGAACATTCATGAATAATATAATCCTTACAGTGCTTTGCTTGTTTCTGTCAAAGAGGTAGGACTTCATCAGTGCTCCTGTACCTCAAGTTAGCTCTTGAATCCCATTAAGCACTCACCTTTTTATTAAAGAGAGGAGGTTTCCTGAAGAACCACCTGATCACACATAGGGGGAACAAGAGAAATAGTACAATGTTGTTATAGTGACAAAAAAGCCCTGAATGCAAAACCAAACTGCATTGCATATTTCCAAGGATGTAGAAGCACTAAAAGTAAAAATGGAGCAACAATTCATCTCTGTAACCTTTTCAGGTGTTGGCACTAAGAAGTAAAGCTATATCCTGCTGCTTTCTTATCTGAGTTGCACACTTCAGCCCGTAGAAAATCAAATATTTTTAAGTGCAGGGTTGTTTGGATCTGGCTTTTAATCCAGACCTGGCAGCTTCTTCCCATCTGTTGAACATAGTAGTCTCCTGTAAGCCAGCCAACCTGAGTTGTCAACAGTCGATCTATTTTAACTTTCCCTATAAATTGCAAAGGGAGCTGTTCTCACTCTTCTGAGAGAGTAAGTGTCTCACAGCTATACCACATTGGGACTGATTCAGGTCCTAAACATAGGCACCAAGTGCCATTTTTGACATCCCAGAGTATCCAAGACACCTGCAGCAGGGCTAGCAGATACATCACAAGATGCATGAGAGATTGTGCACTTCTGGAGAGGCAGCTGGAGGTCTGAAAGACACCATAAAGCACCTTAAATAGCTGTAGACACCAGTGTTTGGCTTCCTGCACTGCTCTACCCGCAAGTGTCAGACTCAGAAAAATTAGTAGTAGGCCAGTTGCACTCCTCCCAAGAGGCTCTGCATTTCAAAAGCAATTCACCCAAAGGGTTGGATGAAAATCTTTCCTCCTTGAGAAAAGGAGCTGGCTACACCTAAGCATCTGTGAGCATCTGTGATATTTCATTTATGTTTTGAATGAGAAAAGCACTCCCATTTAGTAAAGCCTTTATGCATTAAACTTATTAGCAGGTCTTTAAAGGCTATGCATATTTGTCCCAACCATCCCCAGCACACAAATCAAACTCCATAACCTGCAATACAAGAGGGATAGCAAACAAGGAGCTAAAAAAGACTATGCTTTGGTCAAGATGAGACTAGGTCTCTGATTGCAAGAAGCTCACCTCATAGCAACATACAGAAACATAAACTTCAGAGAAGCAGATCCTACAGGTGGTACTTGCTCTTATTTTGCAGTATTTTCATTCTCTCCTCTTTTTTCATTCCTTCTCTTGTATTATCCTCCTCCTGTTCTCAGCTCAACTCTTTCCTGGTCTCTCTCTTCTCTTTTCTGTATTGAGCTTCTGAAGCTTGCTTTGAGGAGTAAATCCTGCCCTCCCTGCAGCTCTTGAGGGAAAACTTGTGGACAGAACATCATTAAATCCCTGGTGGATTGGTATGGGGGAAGAGATCTAAGAGATAAACCCCTAAGGTAGCAATAACACACTTTGCATTTTAATAGTGATGCCTTTGTTATTATCACTCACAGTGATGCCAACCGCATATATCAAGGAATCCTTTATGTTTTAAATAATCCAGTTCTTCCAAGCTGAAAATGAATGTATCAATCTGCTGCTTCTCTCCTGGGGGTTGCTGATCCATTCAAAAATCCAGCCCTTCTATTGAGAGGCTCTTTTCAGCAGGGTAAGAGCCCCACAAAAACCTTAGAAGCTATGGTTTGGAACATAACTACCAACAGTTGGTTTTTTTCTGTTTGATAGCCCTTCTTTCAGTTAGAGCTGAACACCCTGTGTTTGAGCCATTCTGTTACAAGACTCCCTGGGCTGTGGCTGCAGTTTCAGCATAAATAAACTACTGGGATTTCTAGAAATTAAAATGTATTTACAAAAAAAACCAATAAGCTGTTCTTGGGTATGTATTACCTCCACAAGCATAGGTAGTTATAAGCAGCTCTGTGGAAAGCATTAGCACAGTTACAAATCAAAACATCAAGAGAATGAAAGGGCTTTTTACAAAACAGTTTTCATGGATAAATTGAATCTTCAAGGAAGCTTTTGTGATACAGGATGCAATCTGTGATGAAAACATTTGAGAGAGAAAAGGAGAGTAAGCAGAACAGTTACTCTCACACTGTTGAATGTCCTGGAATCTACCCCTGGATCTTTCCTGCCTCTCTCTCTCTGTTGCTTTCCAAATATTCGCAGACTGGTGACTTTTTTTTAGTTTTGCTTGAGAAATCAAGGTTGGGTTTGCTTCCAGTTGTGAGGGAAGGGTCCACCACCTCCAGAGGATAATGGGATTTTTTAAGAAAGGGAAGGCAGAAATCCTGTTAGCATGGAGGCTGGGGAAGCCTTTCTCCATGGTGAAGACGCATGTCCTGAGAAGAGCAGTGGGGGAATGTCCCTTTGTACTGTGTCTGACACAGTGCTGGTGCTTTTGTAGGGGAGCTGGACAGCAACTTTGTTCTTGGTGCCTGGCTTGGGTTGCCATCCCTGGGCTCTAGCTCTTGGCTGCATATCTCCTCCACCAGATCAGCATCCTTTCCTTGCACACACGTGGGGCTGTGAAGCATCATTTTCAGAAGATGGTTTAGTTGTCCTGGGTGGGGTTAGGTCAGGCTGGTGGCCAGCTGTTTGCTTTATTGACACTGAGGGTGGCTTTTTAAATCCTTCCATTCTGGGAAACTATTACAGCAAATGAGGCAATAAAAGTGAACCTTTACAATGTAGTGTCAGTGTGATGATTTAGAGAAAATATCCTGAGATTCTTCTCTTACTGGTAATTTTTCCCTTTTTAAATTCACTTCTTAATTTTCTGCGGAGTCTTTTGCCCTGACACAGGCTCACCTCTTTTTATATCCTGCAGGTGTCTGTAGTGTAAGTGGAAAGGGAATATGTGGAGAGAAAAACGAATGATGAACACAGTGAGAGATTATAAAAAAATCTACAAGGGAACTGAGAAAAGGAAGCACATGAAGTACTACTCCCATTAGTGTAAAAAGAGCAGAACAAGATAATTAGGGTATCAGGTACTGAGACATATAAATGATATAAATGAGAAGAACCATTGGCCTAGTCATCCTTGACCATCTAGTTTGACCCTTTTTTTATTCTCT
The DNA here is from genome assembly GCA_013399835.1 of Leptocoma aspasia. Classification (NCBI taxonomy): domain Eukaryota; kingdom Metazoa; phylum Chordata; class Aves; order Passeriformes; family Nectariniidae; genus Leptocoma; species Leptocoma aspasia. Next base: position 389,209 of record VXAX01007367.1, on the reverse strand, counting down.
CTCACCAGAAAGCCCACCTGGGGGACTGCAATGATGGGAGCCACCAACCCTAGTGCCCTGCATCTTACAGGCACAAGTCAGAAGCACCTGACGGATGACGCCAAAGACGTTGTAAAACACTTTCACAGAAGACTCAAAGCCTCAGGAGCACCATGTGTACCACAGGAAGGAGGAAGGCATATGAGAGGCATAGCCACTGTCATTGGTGCTGGCACCACAAGGCAATTTTTAAGGTGAAAATGCCCACCTGAGCCTGAAAGTGATCCCTGCATCATGATACCTGTCTGTGCAACCTCTTCTGCCTGGTAAGATCACAGACTCACAGAACCACAGAATTTTTAGGGTTGGAAGCAATTTCTGGAGATCATCTGGTCCAACTTCCCTGTCAAGGAAGGGTCACCTCGAGCAGGTGACACAGGAACACATCCAGGTGGGTTTGAAATGTCTACAGAGAGGGAGACTCCACACCCTCCCTGGGCAGCCTGTTCAGTGCTCTGCCACCCTCAGTGTAAAGAAGTTTCTCCTCGTGTTGAGGTGAAACTTCTTGAATTTTATCTTATGGCCATTGCTCCTCACCCTGTTGCTTCGCACCACCAAAAAGACTCCAGCAATGTCCTCTTGGCACCTGCCTTAGAGATATTTATATGTATCTGTTTGTTGGAGGTGGAGGGCTGGGGCAGATCCTTTCTGATCCCAATTTTTTCAAGAAATTCCAACCATTTAATAAGTTTCTAAGTAGTTCTAGAGACAGCAGGGCTCCTCATTTGTTGCCAGCATGAATCATCTGCTGGAAAGGAAGAACATCCAATATAGCCAAATTATCTACCCGAGGAAAATAAATTTTCCCAAGCTTCTGCAGCCAGTTTTCTGAAGCATGAAAATTAATTAAATACAATAGAAACAAAAAGGCATAATCACAGCATAATCAAGTGTCTTTTAAACCTGCTGTTAGGGACATCGGCCAATCCGAGACACAAAAGCTAACATCATAGACCTCAATTGATAAGGAAGAGTACTGTCACCCCTTCATGCAACCTCTCTGACAACTCAGGATTTCTTGTTTGCCTTCATTCCTCTGGTTTAAGGTTTTCATTCCTTGATAGTAAGTTTTTGTTTTCATTTTTTTTAAATTTTCCCTCCAAACAGAGGTAAGATTAATGAAAACCCGTGTTCTTGTACCAGAACTATCCTTCAGTTTAAACCATTCTCCCCCCTCTCTGGTGTTTATGCCTCAAAGGAATTCAAAATAGTAATACCTTTTAATTGATACTTTGCTCAAATGTCAATGTGTTATATCATCCCTTCAGAAGTCTCCATTGCCCTAATCCTCCCCAAAACCTTTCCCTGTATCTCCATCAAGGTCAGTCCTCCTTAAATGGGACCAAAATCTGAGGTCTTATCAGGACTTGTATGAGGAAGGACTGCCTCCCTGTCTCTAGACAAAATGCCATGCATGATGCACCTTGCAACCTTCTTACTGTCTTTCCTCTTCTACCCTGCACTCTTGATGGTTTCTTGGAATTTCTCTTTGCAGCCCAATGGCCCTGCCCCTCCACCACCTCTGGCTGATGGGCCACTAGTTTACAGAGAAGTCTCATCATTGCTTATGTCATGCATGTTTTGTACAATTTTGCAGCATGTGTTTGATGCAATTCCTGCCACTGCTGTTCCCAAGCTCATCTAAATTATTCCTGTGTAAGGATATGTCCCACTCCAAGATGGTTAATACTTTATACTTTGCAATTTAGCATCATTCACAGAAGCCATCAAGCATGTACCTTGGTCTTTGCTCTAAGGTCACCACTCCAAGTGTTAAGCAGCATTAACCTCAGGACAGATGCAGGAGGGACACGGCTTCACTCTCAAACCCACTGCCCTTCCCTGCTTAGCTGCTTCTCTGCCCACTTCTTCTTTCTTGTATTAATCTTCCTCTTCTTCACTGCACACTGGAGCACCATGCAAGACACTTTCCTTAATTCTAGGTAGATCAGGTCTTCTGCATATTTTTTATATA